>SJYA01002274.1:1915811-1999461 GCA_006410615.1 Neotragus moschatus | reverse complement strand
AGACGGAAGCCCACTAGGCTCCCCCCATCCCTGGGATTCTCCAGGCAATTACACTGGAGTGGATTGTCATTTCCTTCTCCAGTGCATGAAAGTGAAAAGTGAAAGTGAAGTTGCTCAGTCGTGTCTGACTCTTAGCGACCCCATGGGACTGCAGCCTCCCAGGCTCCTCCACCCATGGGATTTTCCAGGCAAGAGTACTGGAGTGGGGTGCCATTGCCTTCTGCAATATATATATATATATACACACACACACACACATAATTAAAGAGCCTATAGAATTTTATGTTAAAATATTATTCTGGAATAGTGAATTGGTTAAGCGTTACCCAGGTGTTAAAATATGTTCCCCAAGAAGCAATTTTTAATTTAACTCTTCTAGGTATTGGTATTTTAAGATTCTATAGCAGCCTTGGAACTGAGCAGGATTGAAAACCTGTTTTTTATGAAAGACTGTTAAGCCAAAGAATGAAAGTTAGTGAAAAGTCACATAAATGAAAGGAATTTTAGTGTGTAAGGTATATATTTTTCCTTGGAAATTAAGAACATGAAATTAAAGCAATATTTTAAACATCCAACAAATAACTTAAAATATTTTAGTTTTACATTGTGTAAATAGTATATCAGAGGGAGATGAGTGTCATACCTACCAAGTTGTTCCAACAGAGAATTAGGATCCTGAGGAATAAAATATTTTTTTCTGGTCTTGGAATCTAGGGTAGTGCCACTCAATTCTTTTAAAGCAGTATTGTGCTGTCACAACTATAAGCACAAATAGGGTGACACAATGCTTGCTTTTATAGAAAGCAGGTTAATTGCCTTTGAGTTCAAACTGGTCTGGTTTCCTTTCTCTGTAGTCTGTGCATACTGTTTTATTCACATCTTGACTTTACTTTAGACCTACTTTCTGACTAATATTTTCTGTTTGGCTTTTGACTTATTCTCCTGTCCAGGGCATCCGAAACTCTATTCATCTATTTTTCTACCCAATTTTGACTCATACTGTCATGGTTTTGGTGTATCAGTTTTTTCCTGGTTTGACTGACCTGTCTGTTGCTAGTGTGTGTTATATATTACTTGTTGTAGTAACATACTTGTTATAAAAATTTCAAACAGTATAGAAAGTTGCTTATTCATGACTCTAGTACCCATCTCTTCAGACCTTGTGACAGTTAATTTGTTTCTCCGTATTTGTATAGAAAATTCCTAGTTCTCTTAATAAAATGAGAACTGTATAGTCTTCCAAGGTTGGCAGTGGAAGGAGAGCCACCACGTGGGAAGAGTTGGCTTGACCTCAGAGCCCCAGTTCTTCCATTTCTCTACTGTTCTTGTGCAGCACCACTTGTTTCTTCACATTCTGGCTCAAATAACTCCCTCTTCCCCCAGTCATTTCCCCTTTATTTGCTCAGACACAGCTAAAACAAGGCTGGATCATTGAGAAAAAGACTTTTCTCAGGTTGGATATGAAGCAGAAGAGGAACAAAGCCAGGGAGTCCGTCATCATTTGGTTTGCCAAGTGCATTGTGCTCCTTTCCAGTCTGGTCTCCTAAAGGAGTTCTGTCCTGTCTGGTTTCTGGCACCTCCATGTGCTAGAGGTTATCTTTCCTTTTAATGTGTCTCCTTAAGTCTGGGCCCTAGTTGGGGGCTAGATAATCCATTCCTGTCAGGTTTATCTAGGGTCCACTTTCCTGGTTCTAGTTTTCTGTCCCAAGGATCTGTCTCCGGACTGTGCTTCAGCAGATAATCCATTCCTTACCGATCGGCCTATAGCACTAACTGGTGTGCTGTATTAGAATTCAGCACAGGGAAAGGGGGTATCCAGAAACAAAAGTGTGGGAATAGGACATCTTTGTGTTTGTACTGTGTTTTTACCCACAGTCCCAGCACCGACAAAACTTTGTTTCCTAGAAATATAGTCATAACATTCATGTACAAATCAAAGCACAGCTAAACAAGCATCATATTTTCTGTTACTTTTAAAAGAAAACTAAGTTTTGTAGTACTATGTGTTCATATTTATTTTTAACTGATGCTTTGTAATCTTTCCTGTTTGATTTTTAATCTGAACAAATAATGATACCATTTTTATTACTCAGTAAGCATGAATGTTAGTTGAAGCAGTTTTTTAAGAACAATACCTTAAGTTCAAAAACATCTAGGTTCTGGACTGATTTAATTTGTACAATTAAACTGAAGTAATGGTTTCTGAAAACTGTCCCTATTGCTTTCTTTTTCTTTTCTAGTATAATGGAACTGTTTTCTTCTACTATTGATTAGACAGAATAATTAGTTACCAAACATACAAATAAGAAAAAATAAGCAAAATAGTATAAGTGGTCTTTTTTTCTGTGTACATATGACACAGACGTCAAGGGATTGTTTATTTTTAATGGATAATTAAAAAAAAAAAAAACTGTGGTGAAGTCACCATGTTTGCCAAGAGTTATTTGTACTTGTGGGTCATGAGGTTTGAAGCTATTGAAGAAATTGTTGAGAGACTTTGGAAAATAATGTGAGTAGCTGATAAATGGCAAATAAATAAGCCTTAGCTATAGTGAACTACTTTCCATTCTCCTAAGGGATCAAGATTGTTCTTGACTTTGGAGCTGCTTCTTTCATTGTTATCTGTTACCTGTCTTTTCAATGATAGCTATCCTAGTGGGTGTAAAGTGGTATATTGCTGACATTTTAATTTAAGATATATTTCCAGAGATTTTTGTGTGCATCCATATGTATAGTCTTATTTTAATTCTTATAAAGCAAGTTCATAGTGTCTGTTGAATTTATTCAGTATGTGTTTTTTAAAACTTAACAGTATATTAGTTGCAACTTTTCATATTCTAAAAAATATGTGTGTGTATACATATATGTATATATATATATATGGTAGGGTTAATTTTTATTAACTAAATAATAGCATTATTATTAAATAACATAATTTAATGTACATGTAATAATAACTGTGATGAATTCTTTTGCTAAATCTTTGCATTCGTCTTTAATTGCTTGGGATAAGTAGTTAGGCAGTGAAGTTAAGTAGTTAAAAGCGTGGGATGGAGTCACATGATCTGAGTTTGATTCCTGGTTTTGGCTCTAAGGGGCTTCCCTGGTGGCTCAGACAATAAAGAATCTGCTGGCAATGTAGGAGACCGGGGTTTGCCTGGGTGGGGAAGATCCCTTGGAGAGGGAATGGCTACTCACTCCAGTATTCTTGCCTGGAGAATCCCATGGACAGAGGAGCCTGGTGGGTTACAGCCCATGAGGTCTCAAAGAGGTCAGACATGACTGAGCAAGTAACACTTTCACTTTTGGCTCTAAGAAGTTCTAACTTTAGATAAATTACTTAAGTTTTCTGTCTGAATTTCTGTATCTATAAAATGCTGCTGCTGCTAAGTTGCTTCAGTCGTGTTGGACTCTGTGCGACCCCACAGACAGCAGCCCACCAGGCTCCCCTGTCCCTGGGATTCTCCAGGCAAGAACACTGGAGTGGGTTGCCATTTCCTTCTCCAGTGCATGAAAGTGAAAAGTGAAAGTGAAGTTGCTCAGTCGTGTCTGACTCTTCATGACCCCATGGACTGCAGCATGCCCGGTTTCCCTGTCCCTCACTGTCTCCCATAAATGAGTCGAGTAAATATCGATGCCATCCAACCATCTTATTTATCGTTTATCATTCTCCTCTCCTCGTGCCCTTAATCTTTCCCAGCATCAGGGTCTTTTCCAGTGAGTCAGCTCTTTGCATCAGGTAGCCAAAGTATTGGGAATTTCAACTTAAGCATCTCATTCTTTCCAGTAAATATTCAGGGTTGATTTCCTTTAGGATTAACTGATTTGATATCCTTGCTGTCCAAGGGACTCTCAGGAGTCTTCTCCAGCTCCACAGTTCGAAAGCAAGCATTAATTTTTTAGTAAGCCTTGTTTATGGACCAACTCTCATCCATATATGATTACTGGAAAAGCCATAGCTTTGACTTGACAGACCTCTGTTGGCAAAATGATGTCTCTGTTTTTTAATATACTGTCTAGGTTTGTCATAGCTTTTCTTCCAAGGAGCAAGTATCTTTTAATTTCATGGCTGCAGTCACCATCTGTAGTGATTTTGGAGCCCAAGAAGATAAAATATGTCACTGTTTCCATTGTTTCTCCTTCTATTTGCCGTGAAGTGATGGGACTGGATGCCATGATCTTAGTTTTTTGAATGTTGTGTTTTAAGCCAGCTTTTTCACTGTCCTATTTCAATTTCATCAAGAAGCTCTTTAATTCCTCTTCACTTTCNTTTTGGAGCCCAAGAAGATAAAATATGTCACTGTTTCCATTGTTTCTCCTTCTATTTGCCGTGAAGTGATGGGACTGGATGCCATGATCTTAGTTTTTTGAATGTTGTGTTTTAAGCCAGCTTTTTCACTGTCCTATTTCAATTTCATCAAGAAGCTCTTTAATTCCTCTTCACTTTCTGCCATTAGGTTAATGTCATCTGCATATCTGAGGTTATTGCTGTTTCTCCCGTCAATCTTGATTCCAGCTTGTGATTCATCCAGCCCAGCATTTCACATCATGTAGTTTGATCATGGAAAAAGCAAGAGAGTTCCATAAAAAACATCTNGAGGGAAGCCCCTCTAAACTGATAATAAATTATAGTTTCTTCCAGAGTTATGTCATGACAATTTAGATGAATGAAGAAAAACTTGTTTGAGTATTTGCTATATCTGATACTTTCTGCTTCATATTTTTTCTTTTCGGGACAAAAATGTAGAATTATTAAAATTTGTGTATGATTTATATGCTTCTTTCCTTTTGCTCATATCTAAATATTGATTTCTTATCTTGATATATATATTCCTTAAAGGAGGTTAACAGGAGATTCTTAAATGTTTTATTATTGTCCTTTAACAGATATAGAGAAAAGGTATTTGTAAAGTGACAGGAAATTTTAAGATCCTAAATGTAAATATTGTGTATAATTTTTAAACATGAAGATAACAAAACTTCTTAAGGTTAATTAAATGTTGTATTGAACAGTGGGAAGATGTCAGTCGATTTTAAAGCATGGCACCACTTTTTATGTAAATGTTTCTGCATCTTCTGTGATCATAGAATTATAGCCTTCATTTAACTTACTGAAGACACCTTATCCTCAAAGATCTGAGACCTCTGGTGCCATGGCACTTCACAGAGTGTTTTGAGAAAGAGCTGATCAATTCTTTTTGTGTATGTGACTTGAGTAGTTGAATTCAGTAAGCCTAGTATATTTCATTAATGGACAGGGACTCAAAAACAAACAAAAAACACAAGCACTTGGTTAAAGGTTATAATGGTTGTTAGTTTTCAGATGCATGTATGTGTGTTGTGTGTGCATATATACTGGTGTTTAAGTTGACTGATAGATTGTTTTTTGGGAATTATGGCTCATTAAGGAATATACTTAGCAAAAATAGTCAGCAGATGACTAGAGTCTTTTTTATTCCCACTCTCAAGAAGCAGTCCCCCCCAAAAGGCTTACACTTTATTTTGTAAATATAAGACAGTATGTGAAAACAGAACTAACATGAAATTGCCAAATTAATGCTGCTGACAGTAAGGCTAGTGTTCCAATGCTAAGGGTAACAGGAAAGGGCTCGTAAGTAATTGATTTTGAGTTGAATCTTGAGTGATTGGGTAAGTTCTTTTCCCCCTCCCTACATTTGTTTATGAAGAACTTTAGAGAAACCCCTGTGATCCAGTGGTTAGGATTTGGTGTGTTCACTGCTGGGACCTGGGTTTGATTCCTGATCGGGGAGCCACGTCCCTCAAGCCATGTAGTGCGATCAGAAGTCAACTCTTTTTTCAAAGCTGAATAAAGTTTATAGTGTAGACATATACCATATGTCTACTACCTACACTGTACAATTAACATTTTTATTGTACTTAGTTTATCCCATATTAATGCTTCTGTTTACTTTATCACCCATTTATCCATCTTTTTCGGGGATGCATTTCAAAGTAAATTGTTTGTGCTCACTTCGGCAGCACATATACTAAAATTGGAATGATACGGAGATTAGCATGGCCCCTGCCCAAGGATGACACACAAATTCATGAAGTGTTCCATATTTTTCAATAAATGTGCCATTTTTATAAAAACAAAAAAAACAAAGTGTTGGTTTCAGTGTACTTTTTCTTAATTAGTTTAGCATGCATATCATGAACTAGAATGTGATATTTTTTGGACCTTTTTTCTTTCAATGTAAATTTTATGTATAATGAGATACACAAATCTTAAGTTTACATTCTTGGAAATTTAACACATATGTATAACCCACTCCCCTATCATGATGTAGTATAGCACTGTTATCCCGGAATGTTCCTTTATGCTTGTTCCCAGTCAGTTCATGCCCCTAACCCTCCTAGACGTAGTCACTGTCACCGTTCTGATTTTTTTTCACCCTAGATTAATTTTCCCCATTTTAGAACTTCTTGTGAATGGAATTATATAGCATGCACACCTTTATATAAGTCATCTTTCACTTAACATAATGTTTTTGACCTATACTGTTAGGTCTATCAGAAGTTTCCTTTTTTCTTTGGCTGTGTAGTATTCTGTTGTGTGAATATAAGACAGTCTATCCATTCTATTGGTGGATACCTAGGCTATTTCCAATTTTTTGCTATAATGAATAAAACTGCTATGAATATTCCTGTGAGTCTTTTTGTGACAATATTTTTTCATTTCTCTTTAGTCAATACTTAATTAAATTTCTGGGTCATTGTGGGTTTATTCTTAATTTTATAAGAAACTGCAACATATTTTCCCAAAGTGGTTGTACCGTTTTACATTCCTATCAACAATGTATGAGAGTTGCAGTTATTCTACAATCTTATCAATATTTGGTGTCTTCAGTCTTTTAAATATTTGGCCATTCTGGTATGTATACAGTAGTATCTCATCGTTAGGTTTCTCTGATTAATGTTGTTGTTATCTCTGATTAACATTGTTGATAATTTTTTTCTTATGCTTTTTGATGAAGTGTCTGTTCAAATCATTTGTCCATATCAAAATTGGATTGTTTTCATTTTATAATTGAATTGCTGCTTTATAAATGGCAGTGCTCAAATTGTCTCTTTATTGAACACAGATTCAATTACTTGTGAAAGATAGTTCATCTTATTGAAGTAAAAACAATCCAGACTTTTATTTTTATTATCACATTATGGGTGGGGACAGGTTACAGGTTAATTAAAATGACTATTTTAATATGTAAAGTAAATCCAATATGATCTAGGTATTAATAGAGTTAAAAATATAGTTAGTAAATAGTAATGAAATCACTTGTCTTTGGATTTGAAATTGTTATTAAAAAACCTCACTTGAAGCTACCATGTATTTGTTTCCTTTATCTCTTGTTATCATAGTATGTTTGTATGTTGACTCCAGATATAATAATCTTAGAATAAGAGAAATAATGTGTTATTTTATAAAACAGTTTATTTTGTTGTCTTTCAAAAGTTGTTATGTTTTGGAATCTTTACAGCGTTGATGCTTTTTAGATAAGGTGTCTCTGGTATTGATATAACATTTTTACCCTGTTGTGGGAAAAAAGTAATTAAGATCAAAGATATTTTCAGAATATTTACTATTAATTCTGCAAAACTGTAGAAAGGGTGAGAGATTCTCTAGAGTTAAGATATTGTGGTTAGTGTACTAGTAAATTAAAAAAAAATTACCAAACTTTATACATGTAGAAATAAGATCTAAAAACAAGATTTTCTGCATTTTACATCTAGAAATAAGGTGTTTTTTTTTTTTTTCTTTCTTTGTTATGATCTAAGGACACGATTTTTATGTTGAGTGTGAGAAAAATGGGACATAATTTTCTTTCAGATAGCCATGTACTCAGCTAAAAACCAAAGGTCCCATTACTGAATAAGAGGGAAAACCAGATACTGGGGGACAGCTAGCAGCCAGGCTGACGCAAAGCCTAGGGAAGTACTGATTGAAAAGCAGATCTACCTGTTTTGTCAAGTTCTTTAGAGGAAATGGATATAAATATTTGAAATATAAATAAGGAAAAACCAGAAACATATGGTATTAAAGTTAATGTCCCATCTGTGAAGATAGATCATCCCCCAGACATTCCCTTTTTTCTAAACAAAAGAGTAGAGAAACACTGAAAACTATTAGACTTTCCTAGTTAAGCTGTGTCAATATTTTAATGTTTACTTAGATTGACTACACTTACTTCCTCTCATCTTTCAGATTTATTGCCATCTCTAACCATTTCTAAACGCTGTGAACAATGACCAGTTGTGCTGAAAGTCTGTTTTCTCGGCCAAGAAACTCCGGCTTGACTAATTTCAAATTTATAGAAAGAAAACTCAGACCCCCAGATGAAGAGAATTATCTAAGATCATACATAGCTGATGGATGGCAGAGTCCTAAACCCAAGTCTCTGTCCCCCAGTACTGAAGCAACTATGTCCAAACAGAAAGAGGCCCACTTGCTGTTACCGTCCCTGGTTAGTAACAGCACAGAGGCCCTATTCTCCCCACCCAGCTCATCAGTTGGCCTCATTTGTACCAACTAAGTGAACTATTGTACTTTTTTTAAAGGAAGTGGGTGGTAGGATTAATATTAAGCAAGATAGACTCTTTCTGATGGCCAGAACTATATGTAGATTCAATTAAATTACTTCATATTAGAAATTTAGTTAAGAATAAGTGGTGTAGTGTGGAAGGACAAGAAAAGTCTCCACCATCAGGCCTCGTTGAGCACTGGATGAATGAAATAAAATTGGTGTCCCGACAGAACTCTTAATTGATCATCGTCATCATTCAGTTTCCTGATTCTGCCTCCACTCTGACTGTAGATTCGTTTTCTTTTCCACGACTGCTTTCTCTGCCTAATGGTTTCTGCTGTACTGCAGCTTCTGCTTACTGCCTTCTTTGCCGTCTCATTCAGATCCCCTGAAGAAGCAGATCAGACTGAGTTAGTTAGTTCATCATTTTGTGAGACAGAACTACTGAACAGTTCTCAGGTCATGCTAATGTAAAAGCCACTGGCCTACATACACTTCCCTGGTCTAGTTGATTGTGGCAAAGTGGAAGGAACTCATGATAGAAAGCATAACACGTGATGCAAGCCTTGAGACTGCTTTTTCCAGAAATGAACTGTGGCTGTTGCTTATACCCAGAGCATTATATTTGTCTGTACACTTCTGGTTTAAAAATCAAAGCATCATTAAGTGAATTCAGATTTTAAAATCTGGTCTGCCCTCTCGAGAGCATAGTCTCTTAACCATATTGTCACTCCCTACACACAGACTCCTATCCAGCAGTCTCAGACAGTAACCTCACACCACCCCCTCATAAAATTTTACTCCTGGGTGTAGAAAATTTAATAGCCTCTCTCCTACTTATATCTTTTCTGTGAATTGAAGTTCTTCTTTGAAACCATACTTATTCCATATTTACTCTAAAATGAATTCATAAATTATGCTATGCTAGATAAAACTCTTCCCATATAAGATGACTTGTTACAGAAGAACGATTGCCCTAACTGTGCGCCTGAACATTTTCTAGTAGAAAAAGTTAGTTTTACATATCACCATTTATTAACTATTCACTGTGTCAGGCATTGGGCTATGCATCTGCTGGGATATATCACTGATTAGCAAACTGAGGCCCAGAACAGTTAAACTCTTATCCAAAATCACATCTAATACATTGCAGAGCTAAAATTCAAATCCTATCTCTGTAATGCCACAGCCTGTGTTTTTAACAACCATCCCTTACTGTCAATGACTGCTAAGTAGAATTAACAATAGTATTTTATAAATGGATTCCCTGGTAGCTCAGATGGTAAAGCTATTTTATAAATAAGTACTCCTACCCCACTAAGAAAAGAAAACTACCTTGCTCTAATGCAGTGCTTCCCAAAATACTGCTCAATGAGATATCCTTACACAGTAAGAGTTCTACGGCAAAGTAGATGGAAATGTTATACTAAAGAGCTCATCAAAGTTTCATGTTGCAGGGATTCCCAGGTGTGTTTTTTTTGTCTTTTTTTTTTTTTTTCCAGAAAACTTAAATATACCATTCCACACTGTGAATCTCCAGGAACTAAATATAGGTAGAGTTTCCCATATATACTTAGTCAAATTTACCTCTCTTCACAGGGCATTGACTAGAACTGTTTTGTGAAAGGCATCTTGGAAAATATTTATCTAGTAAAAATTTCACATGACTGTCTTTTTCTTCTGGTTTCACCTAAACTAGGTCAGTTAGTTATCAATAAATCTTAACCATCCCACTGATCCGTGTCCGACTTCAGGTGAAGTGTCATGGCCATAACTGTTAAGGGTCAGTGGCTGTGTTTTGGATCTTGTAACTTTACTTTCTTCAGAAATGACAAGATAGGAACTCAAAGGACAATCCATTCACTTACGTGGTTTGCTGCTGAAAGGGAAGATGGGTCCATATGATTTAGAGCGAGCCCCACATGGAAAACCATACTGCAGAGGGGCAGAAAGAGCCACACAGCAGTGGTAGGACAGCTCGTGAAAATCACAAAGGAGTAGGAAACTACTCAGGAGCAAAGGAACTGGCCAACACGAACAAGCAGGGCAGAACAGAGGAGGCGTGCAGAGGTAAGCCAGCCCAGGCCATGTACCTGCGTTCTGGGGCTTGGTCTGGCTTCTGTGAATCAAGCCCTTGGACTTCGTTCGTGCGATCTTTGTTGTGCCTTTGTAATAACCTCACTTTCAATTGAACTTGTTTGAGTAGCTCTCTTTTCCTGCAAGCAATCTTATTTAAATTCAAATAAGGAAACTGAGAATTTTCACTGAAGTAAAGCAGGACAACACAGGTGTTAAAAAGGTTGTAGATTGTGGAGTTTTGATTGAATGCTTGAGACTGAATCCCAGGTCCTGTACTGTCAGATGCAAAACTTTGGACAAGTTACCTATATCCTCCATTCTTATGTGTAAAATGGAAATAATGCGAGTATCTACCAGACTGTAGGGATTGAAGGAGATGTTTGTAAAGGGCTTTGTACATATAGAAAACACTGAATAAATGTTAGCTATTATTAATTACTTTGCATGTACTTCTTTTCTTTCACTCAACATAAAAGTCTTGTCCTTAGAGCATAACTAAGAAAAAAAAGTCATTTCTGGATGTAAAAATCTGGTAAAATATATATATATGTATAATTTATTAGTATACTAACTACAGTGTCTTAACTCTAGGGAATTTCTCATCCTTTGTGTATTTTGCAGAATTAATAACATCTGATACTCTGAAAGTATCCTTGATCTTAATGAAGTGGTTTTTTTTTTTNAGGAGAAGGGGGACGACCAAGAATGAGATGGCTGGATGGCATCACAGACTCGATGGACGCGAGTCTGAGTGAACTCCGGGAGATGGTGATGGACAGGGAGGCCTGGCGTGCTGCGATTCATGGGGTTGCAAAGAGTGGGACACGACTGAGCGACTGAACTGAACTGAACAGTTGATCACTTTGTTGTACAGTAGAAACGAATACAACTTTGTAAAGCAGCCGTACGCCAATTAAAAAAAATCTTTACTATTGTATCTCAATAAAACTGGAAGAAAAAACCCAAAATCAACAACAAAAGGCGAATTTTTAGAGCAGTTTTAGATTTATAGGAAATTGAGGGGAAACTACAGAGTTGCTGTATACCCTGTACCCCAGTATGTACAGCCTCCCTGACTATCAACAACCTGCATCAGAGTGGGACATTTGTGAGTTGATGAACCTACATTGACACATTATTATTACTCTAAATCTATAGTTTACATTAGGGTTCTCTCTTGGTATTGTACATTCTATCTGTTTTGACCAGTNGTATACCCTGTACCCCAGTATGTACAGCCTCCCTGACTATCAACAACCTGCATCAGAGTGGGACATTTGTGAGTTGATGAACCTACATTGACACATTATTATTACCCTAAATCTATAGTTTACATTAGGGTTCTCTCTTGGTATTGTACATTCTATCTGTTTTGACCAGTACATAGTGATTTGTGTTTGTCATTATAGTATCATACAGAATAGTTTCACTGTGCTAAAAATCCTTTGTGGAAAAAAATCCTTCGTGTTCTACCTATTCATCACGACCTCTCTCCTGACTTTGCTGCTGCTGCTGCTGCTACGTCTCTTCAGCCGTGTCTGACTGTGTGACCCCATAGATGGCTGCCCACCAGGCTCCCCCGTCCCTGGGATTCTCTAGGCAACTACTAATCTTTTTACTGTCTCCATTTGTTGTTGTTCAGTCGCTCAGTTGTGTCTGACTCTTTGTGACCCCGTGGACTGAAGCATGCCAGGCTTCCCTGTCCTTCACTGTCTCCTGAAGTTTGCTCAAACTCATGTCCACTTAATCGATGGTGCCTTCAACCATCTTATCTTCTGTCATCCCCTTCTCCTCTTGCCCTCAGTCTTTCCCAGCATCAGAGTCTGTTCCAGTGAGTAAGCCCTTCACATCAGGTGGCCAAAGTATTGGAGCTTCAGCCTCAGCATCAGTCCTACTGAATATTCAGTGTTGATTTCCTTTAGGATTGACCGGTTTGATCTCCTTGCAGTCCAAGAGACTCTTAAGAGTCTTCTCCAGTACCACTGTTTGAAAGCATCAGTTCTTGGCATTCAGCTTTCTTTGCGGTCCAATTCTCACATCCATACATGACTGCTGGAAAAATCATAGCCTTGACCATATGGACCTTTGTCAGCAAAGTGATGCCTCTGCTTTTTAAATGCTGTCTAGGTTTTTGTCATAGCTTTTCTTCCAAGGAATAAGTGTCTTTGGTTTCATGGCTGCAGTCACCATCCGCAGTGATTTTTGGAGCCCAAGAAACTAAAGTCTGTCACTCTCCCCATTTTTTCCCCCATCTGTTTGTGAGGAAGTGATGTCCTGATCTTAGTTTTTCCGAATGTTAAATTTTAAGCCAGGTTTTTCACTCTCCTTTTTCACCTTCATCAAGAGGCTTTTTAGTTCTTATTGATATTTCTCCCAGCAATCTTTATTTCAGCTTGTGCTTCATCCAGCCTGGCATTTCACATGATGTATTCTTCTTATAAGTTAAATAAGCAGGGTGACAGTATACAGCCTTCACACATTCCTTTCCTGATTTTGAACTAGTCTGTTGTTCCATGTCTGGTTCTAACTGTTGCTTCTTGACGTTAATACAGGTTTTTCAGGAGGCAGGTTAGGTGCTCTGGTATTCCCGTCTCTTTAAGAATTTTCCTCAATTTGTTGTGATTCACACAGTCAAAGGTTTTAGCATAGTCAGTGAAGCAGAAGTAGATGTTTTTCTGGAATTCTCTTGCTTTTTCTGTGATCCAGTGAATGTTTCCATAGTTTTGCCTTTTCCAGAATGTCTTTGGTTGAAATCATATGTAGTCTTTTCAGATTGGTATCTTTCACTTAGTCATATGCATGTAAGATACCTCCATGTCTCTTTCTGGCTTGATAGCTCATGCCTTTTTAGTGCTGAATATTATTTGTTTGGATGTACCATTCACCTACTGAAAGACATACTGGTTGCTTCCAAGGTTTAACAGTTATGGATAAAACTACATCCATGTGCAGGTTTTGATGTGGATGTATGTTTCCAGCTTCTTTCAGTAAATAACATGGAGCACAATTGCTGCATTATATGGTAACAGTATGTTTAGTTTTGTAAGAAACTGCCATGATGTCTTCCAAAGAGGCTGTACCATTTTTCAGTCTTACCGGAAGTGAATGAGATTTCTTGTTTTTCCACAATCTTGATGGCATTTAATGTTGTTAGTATTTTGAATTTTGGCCATTCTAATATGTGTGTGATGGTATTTCATTATTTCTGTTTGCAGTTCCCAAGTAAAGTATGGAATTGAATGTCTTTTCATATGCTAATATGCCTCTGCATATCTTCCTTGGAAAGATGCCTGTTTAAATCATTTACCCATTTTTAATGTATACGATTATTCATTTTCTTACTGTTGAGTTTTAAGAGTTTTTAAAAAATATTTTGGATAACAGCCCTTTATGTTATTTGCAAATACTGATTTATAAGGTGTTAATTTCTGCTGTACAGCAAACTGTTTCATTTATACATACACTTTTGAAACTTTTCCTTTCTGTTACGGTTTATCACAGGATACTGAATATAGTTCCCTGCCCATACAGTAGGACCTTGTTGTTTATCCATTCCATATATAATAGCTTACATCTGCTAACCCCAACTTCCCACTCCATTCCTTCCCCAACTCCCTCCTCCTTGGCAACCACAAGTCTGTTTTCTATGCCCCAAGTCTGTTTCTGTTTTGTAGATTAGTTCCTTTGTGTCATACTTGAGATTCCACAAATAAGTAATATCATTTGTTATTTGTTTTTCTGACTTACTTTACTTATTATGATAATCTCTGGTTGTATTCATGTTTCTGCAAATGGCATTTTTTTTAATGGCTGAGTAGTATTCCATTATATGTACCACATCTTCTTTATCTGTTCTTCTGTTGATGGACATTTAGATTGCTTCCATATCTTGGCTCTTCTGAATAGTGCTGCTGTGAACACAGACGTGCACTTGTCTTTTTGAATTATAGCTTTGTCTGGATATGTGCTGATAAATGGGATTGCTAGATCATATGATAGTTCTATTTTTAGTTTTCTGAGGACTCTCCATAGTATTTCCTGTAGTGGCTATGCCAACAACTTACTTTCCCACCGACGTGTTGTAGGAGGGTTCCTTTCTCCACCCTCTCTCCAGCATTTGTTATTTGTAAACTTTTTAATGATGGCCATTCTGGTATGAGGCATACCACACTGTGGTTTTGATTTGCATTTCTCTAATAATTCACAATGTTGAGTATCTATTCTTGTGCTTGTTGGCCATCTGTATGTCTTCTTTGGAAAACTGTCTACCTAGGTCGTCTTTGCAAATATTTTTTTCCCAGTCTGTGGCTTGCCTTCTCATTTCCTTGAATCAACTCACTTTTTAGAAGGGGAACCTGAAAAAGGTTGAAGCTTAACAAAAGTTCTGATATAGAGATGGTTTATAGTTTTATGATTTAAGGTAGGTCTTTAGATAAAAATTTTAGGAGCCCCACTTACATGTTCAGAGCCACTTAAGGTTTTTACTTATTTTGAGAAATATGTATCAGTTACATTAACCCGTGTTACTTAAAAACTTGAGTTACCCTTCACTGTGCACTTAATAAAATTCCTCCTTTATCTTGCTTCAACCCCTTTTTCCAATTTTTATTTCTTATTGTTTTCCTTTATACATATATAATGTATCAGCCAAATGGAATCACTCTGTATTCCCCACAGAGCTCAGATCCAGGGACTTGCTTGTCCTCTTGTCTATTGAAAATTCTCTCTGCTTTATTATTTATTTTGGTCTTGCCTCTTGGCCTCTGGGTTCTTAGTTCCTCAGCCAGGATTGAACCCTTGCCCTCAGCAGTGAAAGTGTGGAGTCCCAACCACTGGACTGCCAGAGAATTCCTGAAATGCTCTCTTCTTTAATTCAAGAACCACTTTTTCCATAATGCCTTAGGGACGACTATGAATCTAACCTAAGAATAAAATAAAAAATATGGAAAAATGACTATATAAAGATGTTTATTGCAGCGTTATTTATTTTGCTTCCCTTGTGGCTCAGCTGGTAAAGAATCTGCTTGCAGTGTGGGAGGCCTGGGCTTGATCCCTGGATTAGGAAGATCCTCTGGAGAATGGATAGGCTTCACCCTCCAGTATTCTGGCCTAGAGAATTCCATGGACTGTATAGTCCATGGGGTCGCAAAGAGTCAGACATGACTGAGTGACTTTGACTTTTACTTTAAAGATGTTTTTTGCAGCATTATTTATAGTAGCTAAACAATGGAACCAGTAATCTTCAGCACGAATGGAATGATTATAGTTAAAAATGTTGGAGGGTATAGAAACATGGAAAAGTCTTATGATATAGTTGGGGGAAAAAGTGAAAGTCTGAGGTCATATGTGCAAAGTAGTTATGGATCTGAAACAAACCCAAATGGAGAGAGGTGAAAGGGGGACGTACCTCAAAATAAGTTGTGTTAGTGATCAAATGGTGTTATTTTTTCTCATTGCATAAATTTTATGTAATATAAGCAAAATTGAGTATTTATAAATTGTTGTGGTAAATATTTCTGCATTTCATTTACTGTTTAAAGGTTTGATCAAAGCGGTGTTAGGAAAACCCCAAAATGAAGCACATAAAATGCTGAATACTGGGGGACTTCACTGACAGTCCAGTGGTTAAGACTCTGCACTTCCAAGTTTCCAGTGCGGGGGGCATGGGTTTGATCCTTGTTTGGGGAACTGAGAGTCCACATGCCAGCAGCATGGCCAAAAAAAAAAAAAAAGTGTTGACTATTGGGTAACTGCATTGAAAGGGTTTGTAATATTTTACAGTTAGCTATAAAAGAGTTATGTACTTTCAGTGACAAGTATTAATACATGTTTGAATTGTGTGGAGTTGGTGAAATTTTAATTTTCTAGTGTTTTGTTCTTTGAAGACAAGAGATTCTAAAAAATCTTGGGATATTACTTTTGAGAGGAACAGAAGGTAAAATAAGATGGGAGTACTGATCAATGCAGTTATTGAAAGGATGTTAAGAGAAAAGGGCAAAGACAGATATAAGCAAAGATGAATATAGAAGACACTAGAGTGTACAAGTAGTGTGGAGAAGGCCAAAGCTTGTAATGAAGCTGTGACAAATGCTTAAGTCCATAAAAAGCTTTTAAGATGGTTTTGGTAGCAGTAACAACAAAGAAAGGATAGTTCTGCTGTTTGGAACTGAGGTATTGTATTAGTAGATTGTCAGAGAAAGCAGAGCTTTTCTATTCCCATTTGGCTTTTATCTCTTTTAAGATGAATTATCTTTAGATTAAGGAGGATAAAAAGACTTTTTCTTTTATAATTAGTTTTCATGTATATCATGTAGGATTTCCATATTTGTTGTATAAATTTAAAAAACAGACCAATATGGGGAGAAAATACCCCCCCCCCCCATTTATGGCACTCAGATATAACTCCTGCTGATATTTTGTTCATACCCTCTCAGAATTCTTTTCTGCATAATGTGTATAGGCAATATATTTTTATAAAAAGAGATAAAACTGTTATTCAATAGTTTCTTCTTTTTCTCAGAACTTAATTTTCCCAGAAGTATGCTCTGAAGTTTTCCCTATCAGTGCATATAAACTACACCATCTTTTAAAGAACTTTTAATGAAATTGTAGCATGCAAATACAAAAGTACACAAACTATACAGCTCAGTAAATACTCCCCAAAATGAACACATGGATTTAACTACCACTCACTTCAAAACTGGACCATTGTCAATGCCCCATAGGTCTTCATTATGCTCTGTTCCAGTCATTAACCCTTCCTCCTCTCCAAAGATACACACACTTCTGATTGATAATTCTATAGATTATTCTTGCCTGTGTTTGGACTTCATATGAATGAAGGAATACGTAGATAATCTTTGTCTTTCTTCTTTCACTGAATATTATGTTTTGAGATTCATCCATGTTATATGTATTGTAGTTTGTTTTCACTGTTGGGTAGTATTCCATTTTATGAAGAAACTGTATTGCATTTATCCATTCCACAGTTGGTGGGCTTTGAGTTGCTTGTAACTATTTTTTTCACTGCTGTGTATACATAGTACGTGTTTTGTGCTTAGCATATAGCAGGCATTCAGTAAGTATATGTTGAATTTTGTGGGGGGAGAGGGGCTGTGCTGCATGGCACGTGGGATTTTAGTTCCATGATCAGAGGTCGAACCTGTGCCCCTGGCAGTGGAAGNAACTATTTTTTTCACTGCTGTGTATACATAGTACGTGTTTTGTGCTTAGCATATAGCAGGCATTCAGTAAGTATATGTTGAATTTTGTGGGGGGAGAGGGGCTGTGCTGCATGGCACGTGGGATTTTAGTTCCATGATCAGAGGTCGAACCTGTGCCCCTGGCAGTGGAAGTGTGGAGCTTTAATCCCTGGACCTCCAGGAAAGTCCCATATATGTTGAATTTAAGAATTAAATGTCTCACGTTTCTTTATAATTACTACTGAATTTTCTCTGAATTATCAAAGAATAGTAATATAGATACTTTTAATCTTATCCTCTCCCTGCTAGTTTGAGAGCTTTAGAACAATGTAATTTCATTTATTTCTACTGACTTGTTTGCTGCTGTTTTAAATGCTGTTGTTTTAAACAGTCATTAATTTAGGTTTGCTCACATATTTCAGTTCAGTTCAGTCGCTCAGTTATGTCCAACTCTTTGCGACCCCATGAACCACAGCATGCCTCCCTGTCCATCACCAACCCCCGGAGTTCACCCAAACCCATGTCCATCGAGTTGGTGATGCCATCCAGCCATCTCATTCACAGTCGTCCCCTTCTCCTCCTGCCCTTTATCTTTCCCAGCATCAGGGTCTTTTCAAATGAGTCAGCTCTTCGCATGAGGTAGCCAAAGTATTGGAGTTTCAGCTTCAACATCAGTCCTTCCAATGAATATTCAGGACTGATTTCCTTTAGGATGAACTGCTTGGATCTCCTTGCAGTCCAAGGGACTCTCAAGAGTCTTCTCCAACACCACAGTTCATAAGCATCAGTTCTTCTGCACTCAGCTTTCTTTATAGTCCAATTCTCAAATCCATTCATGACCACTGGAAAAATCATAGCTTTGACTAGACGGACCTTTGTTGGCAAAGTAATGTCTCTGCTTTTGAATATGCTGTCTAGGTTGGTCATAACTTTCCTTCCAAGGAGTAAGCGTCTTTTAATTTCATGGCTGCAGTCACCATCTGCAGTGATTTTGGAGCCCAGAAAAATAAATTCAGCCATTGTTTCCCCATGTATTTCCCATGAAGTGTTGGGACTGGATCTGAATATTGCTTTAAGCCAACTTTTTCACTTTCCTGTTCCACTTTCATCAAGAGGCTCTTTAGTTCTTCTTCACTGTCTGCCATAAGGGTGATGTCATCTGCATATCTGAAGTTATTGGTATTTCTCCCAGCTCACATACTTAATGTTACATTTTTTCCCTTCCTGCATTTCTAAGGCTTCTCCCTGGCAAAGCATTTCTTCTACTTGAAGCATACTATATTTGTAATAGCCTCAAATTGGAAACAACCTCAGTGTCCATTAATAGATGAATATACAAGTAAATTGAGAATATCTATACAGGTGAATACTCCTTAGCAATAAAAAGGAACAAGCTATTGATGTGCAACCGTATGAATTAGTCTCAAAATAATTATGCTGAGTTTTCTGTGTGTAATTGTGAGAATTCTCCTTTATATTTGAAAATGTGTTTCACATTCATGCTTGAAAAATATTTTTTCAGGGACTAGAACTCTAAGTTGGCAGTTATCATTCAACAGTTTAAGGATGTACTTTTATTGTGTTCTGGCTTCTATTGTCTCTGTTGAAGTTAGCCTAAAGTCTAATTTTTTTTCTTTGAAAGTGAAATCGCTCAGTTATGTCCCGACTCTTTGTAACCCCGTGGACTATAACCTACCAAGCTCCTTCTTCCATGGGATTCTCCAGGCAAGAATACTAGAGTGGGCTGCCATTTCCTTCCCCTGGTGTGTAATTTCCTAGGCACTCTGACCTGCTGAGAAGACAGGCAGGTTGTCTTTCCTGGTATAGAGAATGCGCTCAGGCACCGAGATGCTGACCCTGCAGGTGAAAGTTGGCCCCCCAAAGATCCAAGGAATATGGGTGGGCGCTGACGGAGTGCACCTCCATGGTGAATCATACTGGCTCTTCAGACTTCCGCCAGGAAGCAAAGCTATCATTTTCACACACTGCTTTAAGCATCTTCCCCTGCTTTGTCTTTGAAGTCACCACGATTTTCTTTCTATTTATATGTTTGTGTTTCATTGGGCTTCTTTAGGCTCAATCATGATGTTTCAAAATCAGTTTCCAAAAATTTTAAGCCATTGTTGCTTTTAATGTTCTTCTGTCCCATTTTCTTTTTCTTTTTGGAATTCCAAATACAGGTATGTTGATTTTCCCATTGTATCTCTTCTTTGTTTTGCTCCCCAACTTTTAATTTTTTGTATAGCCCATCCTTTTGTCTCTTTGTCTTCTGCATATTTTCTTCTGACCTACATTTTGAGCTGCTTTTAAACCTACACATTGAATTCTTAATTTTGGTTAATAGTATGCTTCAATTTTAGATTATTTACCTGGTTCTTTTGTTAAAAAAAGTTTGATTTATTATTATATTAAGGTTTTTAGGTTTATTGAGATATAATTGATTTATTGTAAAATAAACTGCACATATTTACAATGTTATAAGTTTTGATATGTTTATACTGGTAAAACCATCACCATGACCAACATAATAATAAACATATGCATTACTCCCCTTACCACTCCCATCCCTAAGTAACCACTGATCTGCTTTCTGGCACTGTAGATTATTTGTATTTTTGGCAATTTATATAAATGTATAACCTCTACGTATTTGGGGGGCTTCTTTCATTCAGTATGATTATCTTGATATCCTGGTTGTGTTGATCAAATAGTTTCTTTTCATTGTTGAGTAATGGGATTGCAAAAGAGTCAGATACAATTTAGCGACTCAGCAACAACAAATCCCATTTTGTGGCTGTTTGACAGATGGACAGCATTGAGGTTTGTTGATTCATTTGTCTGTCCAAAGACATTTAGGCTGTTTCCAGTTTGTGTGTGTGCTCAGTTGTGTCCCACTCTTTGAGACCCAATGGATTATAGCCTGCCACGCTCCTTTGTCCATGGGGATTCTCCAGGCAAGAGTACTGAAAATGGTTGCCATTTCCTCCTCCAGGCATCTTCCTGCCTCAGGGGTTGAACTCGCCTCATTTATGTCTCCTGCATTGGTAGGCAGGTTTTTTACCACTAGCATCACCTGGGAAAAACCTGGGAAGTTTTCAGTTTTTGGTTATTACAAATAAAGCTGCTAGGAATATTCTTATAGAAGTTATGCATGGGGCATAAGACTTGGGTATTTTATGGTCTGTTTCTGATAACGCTATTTTCTGGATTCCTGTGGGGCTTTTATTGTAGCTTAGGGAAAAAAACCATTTCCTTCTATGCCTAGTCATATTTGATTGAGTGTTGGATATTAGAAAAGTTATAGAAATAACTGAAGATTTAGGATGAAGATTTTTTTTGCTTCTGGCAGGTGGCTAAGGGAACTAGTGATACTATCTCACTTTAGTCCAGTTTTAAGTATTGAGATGATTTGAGGCTGGGCTGTAATCCCAAAGATAGCCAGTTATTTTAGGCTTCCTAGGGAGGAGCCCTTCAGGGTATGGACAGCAGATACAGAATATTTAACTCTACTACTTTTCTTGGTGGACTCTGGACTCCAGTATTTGTTCTCTATCCCTCCCTGCCTGTCAGAAGCTCTGCTTATCTTCTAAATCTTCAGCTTGATTTGGAGAATTGTGCTAGGGAAAAAGTGGCCCAAAATGTTGATTTTTTACCTCTAGGTTTTCTTCTCCTTCTGGATCTGTGTCCTGTAATTCTTTTTTTTCCCTGTCTTGCTTACTCTAATTTAGTCTACAATCAGATTATTTTAAATTTCTTCTTTTATACCATTTTTGGTGATAATTTTTTGAAAGGAAATTGACACTCATGTTGGATGATGATATTTGTGTTGGATTGCTAGGTACAGTAGTGATTTGGAGCTTCCCAGGTGGCTCTAGTGGTAAAGAACTCTCTTGCCAGTGCAGGAGATTTAAGAGACACTGGCTCGATCCCTGGGTTGGGAAGATCCCCTGGAGAAGGAATGGCAACCAGTGTTCTTGCCTTGAGGGTCCCGTGGACAGAGGGAGCCTGGCAGGCTACAGTCCATAGAGTCTCATAGAGTCAGACATGACTGAAGGGGCTTAGCACAATAAGTTTTCTGTGGGGGATTAATAAAATTTCCAGGGCATCATCAGTGATGGTCCTAGAAAGTGGCTAATGATGGTCACTGAGGAATTGTGAAGAACTAGAGAAATGATAGACAGATAGTTGATGTCAAAGTATTTTCTCCATTTTCACAAAACGAAAGAAGTTCATATAACTATAGGTATGGTGTTAGCATAGGTCAGGTTTCTCAGTTGGCTTTAAAAAAATGTTAGTTGATGACATGATTGAGATTTTGTCCTTGCTGCATCATGGTGAGATTTTCCTGGCCCAGTCCTGCTTCCTTTAACCTTTCACGAGCATTGTTCTCTAAAACATTTCTTGCACTCCTATCTTTGTCTTAGCATTTTCTTCCCAAAGGACCCAGCAGACACAACGATTTAATACTGATGTAGCATTATTATTCATCAAAGATCCAAACATAAAACTGTAATATTAGCACCTCAAACAAACATTTATTTCTCTAATTTGTATACTCCCTTGGATTCTTCCACAGGTACTCATAGGATGAGATTTAGAAGATACTGCTCTACAACATTATGAAAACAGTTGAAACTCTTTCCAGGTTAAAGGGTTTACTTTTTGTGTCAAAATAATGAATGAATCTTTAGGGAGGAAAAAATGGTATAAAATATTAAAAACAAATATACTGAAGACTTTTCCATTTTATTTGGAAAGTTGGTTAAGGTAGTTGTTTTTACCCCTGCAAACGTTTTACTCTGACACCAAGGATGTGTTTTTTTTCTGAGCCAGTTTCTAAGCCAGTGTCCTAGCTTAATTAATATTCTGTACAGCGGTTAACTCGGTACAAAGTCTCAGCCAACTCAGTGGGGAGCTGTAAAGCAAAGATTGCCTCTTAGAGGAGTCCTGTGTTAGGTAGAAGTGCCCAGGTCCTAGTATCCCAACCATAGTTATTGGTTAGGTTATGCCTGGGAAAATTGTGGTTTTGGCTAGAGAGTTGTAGCAGAACCTGAAGATTCTAATTGCTATTTACCCTCCATGCAGGTGTATTTTATGTTCTTTCTTGAAAGGAGATCTGAGCAGCTCATCTCCTTGGCTGCCATGCTAATAATCNTGGACTCCAGTATTTGTTCTCTATCCCTCCCTGCCTGTCAGAAGCTCTGCTTATCTTCTAAATCTTCAGCTTGATTTGGAGAATTGTGCTAGGGAAAAAGTGGCCCAAAATGTTGATTTTTTTACCTCTAGGTTTTCTTCTCCTTCTGGATCTGTGTCCTGTAATTCTTTTTTTCCCCTGTCTTGCTTACTCTAATTTAGTCTATAATCAGATTATTTTAAATTTCTTCTTTTATACCATTTTTGGTGATAATTTTTTGGAAGGAAATTGACACTCATGTTGGATGATGGATATTTGTGTTGGATTGCTAGGTACAGTAGTGATTTGGAGCTTCCCAGGTGGCTCTAGTGGTAAAGAACTCTCTTGCCAGTGCAGGAGATTTAAGAGACACTGGCTCGATCCCTGGGTTGGGAAGATCCCCTGGAGAAGGAATGGCAACCAGTGTTCTTGCCTTGAGGGTCCCGTGGACAGAGGGAGCCTGGCAGGCTACAGTCCATAGAGTCTCATAGAGTCAGACATGACTGAAGCGGCTTAGCACAATAAGTTTTCTGTGGGGGATTAATAAAATTTCCAGGGCATCATCAGTGATGGTCCTAGAAAGTGGCTAATGATGGTCACTGAGGAATTGTGAAGAACTAGAGAAATGATAGACAGATAGTTGATGTCAAAGTATTTTCTCCATTTTCACAAAACGAAAGAAGTTCATATAACTATAGGTATGGTGTTAGCATAGGTCAGGTTTCTCAGTTGGCTTTAAAAAAATGTTAGTTGATGACATGATTGAGATTTTGTCCTTGCTGCATCATGGTGAGATTTTCCTGGCCCAGTCCTGCTTCCTTTAACCTTTCACGAGCATTGTTCTCTAAAACATTTCTTGCACTCCTATCTTTGTCTTAGCATTTTCTTCCCAAAGGACCCAGCAGACACAACGATTTAATACTGATGTAGCATTATTATTCATCAAAGATCCAAACATAAAACTGTAATATTAGCACCTCAAACAAACATTTATTTCTCTAATTTGTATACTCCCTTGGATTCTTCCACAGGTACTCATAGGATGAGATTTAGAAGATACTGCTCTACAACATTATGAAAACAGTTGAAACTCTTTCCAGGTTAAAGGGTTTACTTTTTGTGTCAAAATAATGAATGAATCTTTAGGGAGGAAAAAATGGTATAAAATATTAAAAACAAATATACTGAAGACTTTTCCATTTTATTTGGAAAGTTGGTTAAGGTAGTTGTTTTTACCCCTGCAAACGTTTTACTCTGACACCAAGGATGTGTTTTTTTTCTGAGCCAGTTTCTAAGCCAGTGTCCTAGCTTAATTAATATTCTGTACAGCGGTTAACTCGGTACAAAGTCTCAGCCAACTCAGTGGGGAGCTGTAAAGCAAAGATTGCCTCTTAGAGGAGTCCTGTGTTAGGTAGAAGTGCCCAGGTCCTAGTATCCCAACCATAGTTATTGGTTAGGTTATGCCTGGGAAAATTGTGGTTTTGGCTAGAGAGTTGTAGCAGAACCTGAAGATTCTAATTGCTATTTACCCTCCATGCAGGTGTATTTTATGTTCTTTCTTGAAAGGAGATCTGAGCAGCTCATCTCCTTGGCTGCCATGCTAATAATCNAGGAGGAGAAGGGGACAACCGAGGATGAGATGGCTGGATGGCATCACGGACTCGATGGATGTGAGTCTGAGTGAACTCCGGGAGTTGGTGATGGACAGGGAGGCCTGGTGTGCTGCGATTCATGGGGTTGCAAAGAGTCGGACACGACTGAGTGACTGAACTGAACTGATTCACACTGCACTCTACACTAACGACCAAGCTGTGTTTGGTCTACAGTGCCACCTGGTGGTCAATAAGGGGCATTCCCTGCCCTAATGTATCTTAACCTTTGAAGCAGTGTTCCTGTTTTGTTTCTCTGGTTGTAATAGTCCCTGTGTGTGCGTGCATGCCCAGTTGTATCTGACTCTTTGTGACTCCACCGACTGTAGCCCACCAGGCTCCTCCATCCATGAGACTTCCCAAGCAAGAATACCGGAGTGGGTTGCCATTTCCTTCTCCTCTGTTGGTTATTATTAAATTTTCTTTTGGTTTCTTAATGTTTCATTTGTTATGATCAAAATTTTCTCTATCTTTGAAGTTAGTTGTAATGCTTATTTGACAATTTTGTCACCTAATTCTAACATCTGAGCAATCTTGTACTTAGTTGGTTATCTTTCCTTTTGAAAATGGGTCACCTTTTCTTGATTGTTTTGTTTTTCAAAGAACTTTGGATTGTATCCTGGACATTGTACACTTGAAGCTGTGGAGACTGAGTTCTGTTATATTCCTTTAAAGACTGTTGATGCTTTTATTTAATGGACAGTTAGCATGATTGGACTCAAACTCTATCTCTTAAATGGTAGGCTTAATTCAGTTCTTTTATCCTTAGCTGGGCTTCTTATGGTTTGCTCCTTGCAAATGTTGGATTTGCAAGGTTGGGTTGGATTTGTATCCATCCAGATGTTGGATTGGATTTGTATTAGATTTTGTATCTCTCTCTTTCTGACTTTCTCCATTTTGAGATTCCTCTTGCTTTTCAGTGCTCTTGTTTAATATCCCTGAACTCTGTCCTCTGGTTCTTCAAAGTAGGAAGACTGAGGTTTATATCGGAGTTTTAGGAACCCCTGTGGTACTGACTGGACCTGCCTTAGGAAAAAAGTTAAAATGAGAAGTTCAATTGTACTGTTGTGTTCCAAGTATCATTTAATATGCCTTCTCTTGGTCAATCTTCAGTGTCTTTCGGTAGTTATTTTTATATTTTATTCACAATTTATAGTTGTTATCTGAGAGAGTGTTGATCTGGTTGGCACTTAGTCAGTGATACCAGAAGCAGAATTCTCCCTTGTTCTTTTTCTGTGGGGAAATTCCCTTTATGATTGTATTTCCTATTGTAGATACCAGCTTTTAAAAGCATCATATTCTAATTAGTTAAATTATTTTGACTATTATCTTTATAAATTGCCTAACTCAGAGAAATCACAGTTCCTGATCTCAAGAGAGAACATCTCGTGGGAAGGACAATCAGGTAAAGAGAAGAGAGTAATATCAGTAAAAAGGAGACAAGATAGAGGTATGAGTAGAATCCCATGCAGAGCACAGGGACTGAGAGCCTTATCCACCTGATGGAGAGAGAGGAGACGCAAGAAGGCTTTCTGGAGGATGTGATTTCTGTGTTGTTATCTATGAGAAAGAAAGAGAATAAGACTTCTAAGAAAGAAGAGAGAAGAATAGAAACCTGTGGGGGCCTAAGAATGAATGATCCTTTAGAAGAATGGCAAGTAGTTTTGGTGTGGCCAGAGTTATAGAGTGTACAAGGGGATGTGTGAAAATATGAGGCCAGAAAGATTGGGTTAGAGCCAGGTCATTAGATGCCTTGAATGTCATGCCAAGGACTTTGGACTTTATAGATAGTGGGAAGCCATTGAAACTTTAAATGTGGGTGTGGAAAAGCCTTTAAAAGTCCTAAAAGAATCTGAATACATGAAATAATTCACACCAGAGAGCAACCCTATGATTGTAAGCAGTGTGGTACAGCCTTCAAACATTTTGGTTCCTTATAGGCACACATGGAGAAGGCAATGGCAACCCACTCCAGTACTCTTGCCTGGAAAATCCCATGGACGGAGGAGCCTGGTGGGCTGCAGTCCATGGGGTCACTAAGAGTCAGACACGATTGAGCGACTTCACTTTCACTTTTCACTTTCATGCATTGGAGAAGGAAATGGCAACCCACTCCAATGTTCCTGCCTGGAGAATCCCAAGGATGGGGGAGCCTGGTGGGCTGCTGTCTATGGGATCGCACAGACTTGGACACGACTGAAGTGACTTAGCAGCAGCAGCAGCAGCAGCAGTGATATAATCAGGTTTCCCTGGTAGCTCAGTTGGTAAAGAATCTGCCTGCAGTTAAGTTTGCATGCTAGAATGATTGCTTTGTATCAGTGTATAGAATGGAGAGAAAAGGGAGAGATGGATAAGCAAGAAGTTTTGAAGGCCTAAGGGAGTGGTAGCGGAGAAGGCAGTGGCACCTCACTCCAGTGCTCTTGCCTAGAAAAATCCATGGATGGAGGAGCCTGGTAGGCTGCAGTCCATGGGGTCGCTAAGAGTTGGACACGACTGAGCAACTTCACTTTCACTTTTCATTTTCATGCACTGGAGAAGCAAATCGCAACCCACTCCAGTGTTCTTGCCTGGAGAATCCCAAGGACGGTGGAGCCTGGTGGGCTGCCGTCTGTGGGGTCGCACAGAGTCAGACACAACTGAAATGACTTAGCAGCAGCAGCAGCAAGGGAGTGATGGTAGTGAGGAGGAAATGAATTAAAGTGAGAACTTAGGAGTAGAAGCAGTAGGTCTTGGTTGCACATTTGTTGTATTTATTGTGTTAAAGAACAAGGAGAGTTCTGTAATGATTGAAAATTACTCTTATTTTCATAAAATAGAGTAATATCTCTCTAGGACTCGGAGAGTATTTTGCTCATAAATGTCATCAGGAAAAAATGGCATAATTTGGCCTCTTGTAGAGGCATTGCTGTCTCTGACTTGTAGCAGTGAGTGTTTTGTGATTACATAGTGATGATACTTTTGGAGTAATTAATAGAAAAAACTATTGAAAGTTGTCAGTGGTCATTTTATTTGCTTTTTCTTTCCTTGAGTATACAGTCCACAGATTTTTACTAATATTTTCCCCCATATTGTATGCACTAGTAAATGTTTTCTTTTTAGTTGGTTGTTTTTGTTTTATTTTTCAAATGAAGCAGTTAAATAAACAGAGGACTATAAAGTAAGATGTCTCTATTACCTCACCCACCCTCATTCCTGCTTCCTTTGAAGTAATACCTCTTTTCAGTTTGTGTTACTTTTGTTGGTGAATGCCTAGAGGAATGAATATATTGAGCAATTTTGTATAGCATCTGTTGATTCTCAAGTATGAAAGATGGAAAATTTAATAAACTTGAGAATTTATCCTTCTACTTCCTCATATTTATCATGTTAATATTGCTAGTCTAGAGGAGATGTTATTACTTTAAATACTATTATTATACTTATGTTTGTTGAATGATCAGATGTACAGTGTCTGTTGATTACTTACTATGAAGGGAAACTTAAATTGTTTAGCTCTATTTGAACATTGTATAATAGCGGTTAGAGTAATGTATAATAGCGGTTAGAGTAATGTATAATAGGAAAATTACTCAGTTACATTAGAAGAATTATGAGAGAAGGATGGGAGAATCATGCTTATGGTCTCTAAACATTCCTTCATGTTAAAGAAGGAATGGATATATTCTTGGAATTTGGTGACATCAGTTAGTGAGAATCCTTGGAGAAGATTTTGATTCAGTATAAAAAATGTTTTAAGATAATATAGACATTTGCAGTAGGATAATATAATCTCTCAGCCCCTTTTTATTTATTTCAATTTTTTAAAAAATAGCCATCTTTTTTGAAATATAATTTACAGTATTGTGTTAGCCTCTGGCATATAGCAACGTGATTCAGTCACACATATGTCTGTTCTTCTTCACGCTCTTTTCCATTATGGGTTATTATAAGACACTGAATGTAGTTAGATAGAAATGTAACTTTCAGAATGAGAGTACTTAATAATCCTTCTGACCAGTACATTCTTCCCCAGCAGGCTACTTTGTTTTCGGTCATGATTTAGATTCCATCCTTCCTATACACTCTGATTTGGAATTGAACCACGTGGGATAGAAGTAGGGGATGGCTTTGAAGTTCGCTGGCAAAGATTATGAGAGAAATAGAATGGTTCTGAGTTAGCTGTTTGTGGGGGCAGTTTCCTAATTTAGTGGGTATCTTTCTATTTTTGCAGTTTCTACAGCAGCTTCCTTGTTTGCTTGCTCCTAGCTTCCTGTACTGATGGTGACAGCCTTCCTGATTGTGGCTAAGGCAGAGTGTTATGTGGGTTAGGAGTTTCTGGAGTCATAGTCACTCTATAGCCTGCCTGTCCATTATTCTAGTGATTTTGTGAACATCTGATTCTTACATTAAACTTGTTTTTGTTTAAACTGCCTAGAATGGATTCTGATCCTGAACCAGTTTTGGAAGGGTCATTGGATATCAGCCCATGGCAACTAATGGTGAAATTTACTTGTTTTTACCTGTGGTCACCTGAAATGAAGTACCTGTTGAAGGTAAAGCTGTAGTGGGTTGAATGGTGATGCATTTTGGGAGACAAAATAATGTAATACAAAGACTATGGGAAGATTTTTTCCTCAGTTTCTTTGCATTGTTCACTTAGGAAGGCTTTCTTATCTCTCCTCATTATTCTTTGGAACTCTGTATTCAGATGGATATATTTTTCCTTTTGTCCTTTGCCTTTCGTATCTCTTTTCTCAGCCATTTGTAAGGCTCCCTCAGACAACCAATTTTGCCTTTTTGCATTTCTTTTTCTTGGGGATGGTTTTGAACACCACCTTCTTGTACAGTGTTATAAACCTCTGTCCATAGTTCTTCAGGCACTCTGTCAGATCTAATCCCTTAAATCTATTTGTGACTTCCACTGTATAATTGTAAGGGAACTGATTTAGGTCATACCTGAATAGTCTAGTGGTTTTCCCTACTTTCTTCAATTTAAGTCTGAATTTTGCAATAAGGAAATCTTCAAGAAAACTAGAGGTACCAAGGGAACATTCCATGCAAAGATGGGTACAATAAAAGACAGACATGGTATGGACCTAACAGAAGCAGAAGATATTAAGAAGAAATGGCAAGAATACAGAAAAGATCTTAATGACCAGATAACCACAATGGTGTGGTCACTCACCCAAAGCCAGACATCTTGGAGTGTGAAGTCAAGTGGACCTTAGGAAGCATCATTACGAGCAGAGCTAGTGGAGGTGATAGAATTTCAGCTAAGCTACTTCAGATCCTAAAAGATGATGCTGTGAAAGTGCTGCACTCAATATGCCAGCAAATTTGGAAAACTCAGCAGTGGCTGCAGGACTGGAAAAGGCCTTTGACTGTGTGGATCATAACAAACTGTGGAAAATTCTTAAAGAGATGGGAATACCAGACCACCTGACCTGCCTCTTGCAAAACCTGTATGCAGGTCAAGAAGCAACAGTTAGACATGGAATAATGGACTGGTTCAAAATTGGGAAAGGAGTACATCAAGGCTGTATATTGTCACCCTGCTTAATTAACTTATATATAGAACATGTCATGCGAAATGCCAAGCTGGATGAAGCACAAGCTGGAATCAAGATTGCTGGGAGAAATATCAATAACATCAGATACGAACATGACACTACCTTATGGCAGAAAGTGAAGAAGAACTAAAGAGCCTCATGATGAAGGTGAAAGAGGAGAGTGGAAAAGCTGGCTTAAAACACAACATTCAAAAAATGAAGATCATGACATCCAGTCACATCACTTCATGACAAATAGATGGGGAAACAGTGGAACCAGTGTCAGACTTTATTTTATGGGGCTCCAGAATCACTGCAGATGGGGACTCCAGCTGTGCAATTAAAAGTTGCTTGCTTCTTGGAAGAAAAGCTAAACAAACCTAGACAACGTATTAAAAAGCAGAGACATTACTTTGCCAACAAAGGCCCGTCTAGTTGCTTTTTCTTGTAGTCATGTATGGATGTGAGAGTTGGACCATAAAGAAGGCTGACCACTGAAGAACTGATGCTTTTGAACTGTGGTGTTGGAGAAGACTCTTGAGAGTCCCCTGGACTGCAAGGAGATCAAACCAGTTGATCCTCAAGGAAATCAACCCTGAATATTCATTGGAAAGACTGATGCTAAAGCTGAAGCTCCAATACTTTGGCCACCAGATGTGAAGAGCCTACTTATGAGAAAAGACCCTGATGCTGAAGGATTGAAGGCAGAAGGAGAAGGGGATGACAGAGGATGAAATGGTTTGATGGCATCACCGACTCAATGGACATGAGTTTGAGCAAGCTGCAGGAGATGATGAAGGACAGGGAAACCTGGTATGCTGCAGTCCTTGGGGTCACAAAGAGTCAGACATGACTGAGAGACTGAACAAATGGGAGGATTGGCTGTTTTTAACTCCAGTGGAGTTTAACGGAGAAGGCAGTGGCATCCCACTCCAGTACTCTTGCCTGGAAAATCCCATGGGTAGAGGAGCCTGGTAGACTGCAGTCCATGGGGTTGCTAAGAGTGGGACACGACTGAGAGACTTCTCTTCACTTTCACTTTTCACTTTCATGCATTGGAGAAGGAAATGGCAACCCACTCCAGTATTCTTGCCTGGAGAATCCCAGGGATGGGGGACCCTGGTGGGCTGCCGTCTATGGGGTCGCACAGAGTTGGACACAACTGAAGTGACTTAGCAGCAGCAGCAGAGTTTAAAGCAGTGTTCTCAAGCTGGGGCAATTTTGCCCTCCAGGGGCTATTTGGCAATGTATGGAGCCAGTTTTGGTTGTCATAACTAGAGGAAGAGGGTACTTCTGGCACCCAATGGGCAGAGACCAAGTATGCTGCTATAGAGGCCTGCTTCCTCCTTACCATGAAAATAAGGAGTTATCGGCCCAGAATGTTGGTAGTGCTGAGTTTGGTAAATTGATTTAAAGAACATGGCAAGATCAGAGCTGAAGTTATGGCTAGAGAACTAAGCAGTTTTGCGATTGGGTTAAAACAGTCTTTTATATCTTACAACTCCAGGGTTGTCTGAACCAAAATTGGAGCAGAGCCTAATCCAGTAAGTTGAACTACAGGGTAGGTTGAATCCACAGCTTAGTCAGATCTCTTCAGTGTAAGTTGGGACATTGATTGGGAAAGAGTGAAATTCAAGAATTGGAATGGTAACACTGTTTGGATGACTCCAGATATTCTTTTTTTTAATTTGTTTTTTATTTATTTATTATTTTTGGCCATGCCACATGGCTTATAGAATTTCAGTTCCCCTACCAGTGATTGAACTTGCGCCCTTGGCAATAAAAGCTTAGAGCCCTAGCCACTGGACTACTCTAGAATTTCCCACATATTTTGAAGTATAGTTTTTACTGAACCTCCATTGCCAGCAGAATCCACCCCTCTTTCTTCAATGAGAGTGGTCCTGCCTTGCATAAAGTTGCTATAATGGCCTCATGTGTAGAGTCATGGCTATATTCGTTCCCATCCCTACCACTTCAGGGCCTCTAGAGCTATAGCTAGAGTCAGATCCTAGCAAGTTCAAAGGGCCGGTTTCAAAATTAGAGACATGTTTTTATGCATCAAAAGAATTGTAAGAATTTTACTGATTTATATTAGTAAAATTCTAAGAAATAGATGCAAAACTGGATTTTGAGGCTTCTAGATTAGGAAAGAGGGGATCTAATTTTATTTTGGGCTGAATTTATTAATGTAGGGTCACCCACAAGAAATTTCAGATTTGGTGATTGCTCAAGCAGCGAAAACTGGTTCTAATTTTGTCTGCTTGTTTTGTTGACTGAGACTTCAAATCAGTAGTGATCTACGTTTACTGAAGTTGAGATGCCAGAATTGAGAAGTTAGGAATGTTGGAGAGGTGAATTATGTGCAGCAGACTTTCTTAACTCTCTGATTATGTTCCCCCAAGATGGATGCTTTCTGCTACCTTTAAGAAAATAACAGTGGTGAGGGGAATGCTGGCATCCTTCAAAGGTGCTGTAGTGGCAGTTTTCTCTGGTTGTGGTATAAGTATGAGAGATACTAGAGATACTGCTATAAAATGGACCCCCTTAAGCGACTGGGGTCCTAGAATGGCAGAGACAAGTAACAAATTAACCATCAGAGACAAGGTGGACAGTGTTTATCACAGAAGATTGACATGGAGCAGCAGTTCACCAAGGTCTTATTTGATCTGGAAACTCGAATTAAAGCAAACAAACAAGCCAAACAAAACATCTTAGGTCTGATAAATGTAGGTTTGATTTTAGGTCACCCTACTGAAATCACCTAATCCCCATACCTTTGTTACTTCACAGATCTAAAACTCCCTGGATAAAGAGAAGGCAAGGTACCTTCCTTTCTTTCTTTCTTTTTTAAATTTATGAGTATCTTCCTTTAAAGCAGCTAATTTTTTTTTTTTTTTTGCAGCCTTCTCTAAAGAAAAGGACCTTTGGTCATATACAAGTGTAACTGTGTATCAGGGAAGGGAAAAGACTCAAACCTTTCAGGGAGTATTGGAACCTAAAAAAAGTGAGTGTTAGTTGCTCAGTTTTGTCTGACTCTTTGTGACCACATGAACTGTAGCCCACCAGGTAGATTCTTTTACCCACTGAGCCAACTGGAAATCCCAGTTGGAACCTGAGCTAATGCTAATCCCCAGTGACTCAGGATACCACTGTGTCCCACCAGGCAGAATGAGAGCTTATAGAAATCAGATATGAACAGAGCTTTGGCTTGAAATTATTTCACAGTAGGGCTGGTGAGTCTGTGAATTCATCCTGTGGTTATATCTTGTTTCTTAGTGCATATTTGGAATAAACATGTTTGACAGTGGGAGAATTCCCAAATTGGCTTCCATGTCCATGGATTAAGAGTCATTATAGCAGGAAGAGCCCGGTGTAGCCCCCTGGAGCTCTCTTCCTACCAAAATAATGAACCAAAAGCCATCTCACATCCAGGATTATAGAGATTATTGCCCCATTAAAGACACGAAAGGTTCAGGGGTGGAAACATTCAGGCTGCATGGAACTCTCTTGTCTGTATGGAAGATAATAGATTTTGGAAAATGATGACATATTATTCACCTTATCTTCTTCCATCATACTCGTTCTACCTGGTGTTCCACAAGTGGTCTCTTTACTAGAAATAGACCCTGTGTTTAACTAGTGATTAACTACTGATTGATCAAATGCCATACCAAAAAAAAAAAAAAAAGGATATATACAAGTATATACACACACATATATGCAAAGATCATCAAAGAAATGGCCAGCAATGTAGTGCCACCATATTGTCACCATATTGCTTCCATGATTAGGCCAGTTTTTTAGTTCTGTGCTGTAATTTATAGTCTATAGGGATTTTGTTCATCTCACCATCTAGAAGTACCTCTCTCTTGTCCCCTACGATGAGGGTATAATGCTGAATGACAGGACCTCGGGTTAGAGAACTAGCAAGCACTTTAGAGCCTTTGTAAAGACCCAGATGGTAGTACATGAATCCCATACAAATTTTAAGGATATGATGCCTTAGTGAAATTTCTGAGGTGGCAGTGTTTAGGGTTAAGTTGAGATGTTCCTTCTGAAGTAGAAGATAACTACTGTATCTTATATCCCCTGCTACCAAAAGGAAATACAGTAACTGGTGGATCTCTTGGGATTTGGGGTCAGGATTACACTTCATTTAAGTGTACTGTTCCACCCTCTTTACTGAGTAATCTGTTAATATTAGATTGCTGTATGGAACTTCTTAGAGGCCCTGGCAGGAAAATCACAGCGGCAAGCTGTATTCTCTTTGGCAAGCAAATATTCTACTTTTGAAAAGGGTTTCTGTCTTGCTGTTATATCTGATAGAGAACAAATGCCTAAACACTGGACACCAGTGACATGAACTGTCAATGCATGGGATGACAAGCAAATAGCATTCCATCGCTAGACAGAGTGGTGTGTCTGGGACTGGGCACAGTGCAGGTACTGAAGTGCATGTATGTTGCACATGCAAAAGCTGTTTCTATATGGCTCTGTCTCCCTGACCATCCTGGCTTCATTCCTGAAGAGTTCCCCGTGTCCCTCATAAACAGTGTGTCGGCACTTGTCAGACCAATGGACAGTCTGGTAGAAACTGCTAGTTGCCCCACCTCCTTCTTTAGAAACACAGCTCAGGTTTTTCAGTGGAACAGTTGTCATTTAACTAACATTACCTTTCAGTTGGGCGTGGCTATGTGACTAGACTTTGACCAGTGATATGTAAGTGAATTTGTTCTTTTAATTTCTACTTGAAACATGGATATGTCGTTTGGCACTCTAGCAGATGTTAACCATGGAAATCAGGGCCAAATCATGTAGATAATGGAGCAGTGAAGCTGAAGAAGCTGGTTCCCTAGAGCACAGGTTCGTCTTTAGTCCTGGGCTCTCACCTCTAGGCTTCCTTTATATGAAATGAAATAAAATTCTCCCTTGTTTAAGCTGCTGATATTTAGGGTTTTGTGTCATATGCTGCTGAGCCTACCCCTATCGGAGACAGTGAATACCTGGATGGATAAGGCCTCCCTCTGCGACATGGAATGGAGGAGGAGAAGATACAGATTTTGTAGAAGCAATGGGAAAAGCCCATTTTGGTTGTGTTTAATTTACTGTGTCAGGTGGAAATGCTCAGTAAGGGATGTCGATGGCATTGGGAACTTGAGAAAAGTTCTGTTTTATCTGGTAGAAAAAGAAAATGTTTTAAAGTGAGTGAAACCGCAGAGAAAACAACCAGCCTCATGACTCGTTCACTTCTTTGTGGGACAGGAAGTTTGATTTTTGGGCAGGATTAAGCAGAAAACGTAAGGTTTGGATTACCTGTGCTGGTAGTTGTGCTCTTTGAGTTGGAGACAAAAGTTAGAGACGTGAAAGAAAGAGAAGGGGAGAGTACTTGTAGGCAGAGGTAGAGGACATGTTTAAACTATTTGGGAAGAACAAATTTAGGATATATATTCTTTTAAAGACCTGGTTGATTTGCAAGGCACAGGTTGCTGGAGATTCTTTCAAATTCAGAGATTTCTTGCCTTCTGTGCTTTATTAAGAGTTAGGCAATCCATTGATAGGGACATGTTGAATGAGTTTTAATGAGAAATTTAGGTGTGATCATGCCTGGTTGCATTGTGCAACAAACAGGAATCCCTTGTGTAAGGAAGATGAACATGATGACTTTTACTGTTGTTCAGTCAATAATTTTTCTTCCTAGTTTAACAATGTTCTATTTTAAAATTCTTATGCTAAAACTAAATAAATATCTCATAATAATCCTATCTTCAGTTGGAGGGAAACTTAAACAACATAGTGAAAGTGATACAGCAAGTCATAGTAGAGAAGAATTGCATTTTAAAATTCTTTTTAAAAACGTTGATTTATTTGGCTGCAACAGGTCTTAGTTGTGGCATGTGGGATCAGTTTCCTGACCAGGCATTGAACCCTGGCCCCCATCATTGGGAGTGCAGAGTCTTAGCCACTGGACCACCAGGGAAGTCCAAGAAGAACTGTATTTTAAAAGGGTAATTTTTTTAATTCTAAAAAGATTGATGTATTATGGATACTACCAAAATATTAAGTGTTTTTAAACTGTTTCAAAGAAAGTTATCTGTAATTTTTGTGTGGGATTGTTTTTTTCTCCTGTATTATCAACAGGGGCTAAATGTTCGGTGGTATCATGGTAGTATGTTTCCATAATACTTTGAAAGGTATAGGTATACTATTATACAGCAGAAATTCCAGAAAACCCCTTTTCTTCTTCCTCCCTTCTCCTTTCCCTCCATCTTTGTTCGTCCTGTCCAGCTATTGCTACTCTTTTTTGGTAAGGGAGCTGATCCCTTAGTGTTACACAGTAAGCCTGTTTTTGTTTTGATACTCAGTTTGGTTTAAGACGACCTTAACCTGTCTAGAAAGAGATCTGTTATTCTGCATCATACATAGTAACAGTGTTTAGGCAGTAGCCTGAGTTCTTTGTCAGCAGATGCATTATTGAGGCTTAGTTTAAATTGATATAGTTTTCCGAGCAAGGTAATCCCTCTGGAGATTTTTGTCTACTCTTTAGGTTGGCAGCCATAGTTTTGTTTCCTCTAGTGGTAGATATATGTATTCTACATTTTCTGGTATCTTTCTATTATGGGTAGAATTTTAGAGCTGGAAGGGACCTAAGGTCACTTTATAGGTAAGAGAGTGAGATTCAGAGAAATTAGAGGATTTCCTTGAAAAGTGAAAGTTTTAGTATCTCAGTTGGGTCCGACTCTTTGCAACTGCATGGACTATAAGCCCACCAGACTCCAGAATTCTCCAAGCAGGAATACTGGAGTGGCTTTCCATTCTCTTCTTCAGCGCATCCTCTCAGGTAATCTGTCTGGAGATTTTTGTCTGCTTTTTTGGTTGGCATCCGTCATTTTGTTCCCTCTAGTGGTGGATGTATGTATTTCACGTTTTCTGGTGTCTATCATGCATACAATTTTAGAGTCATAAGGGACCTAAGATCACTTTATAGGAGAGAGACGGAGGTTCAGATAAGTTAAAGGATTTGCTTAAGGTTACCATTAGAGATACAGCTAAGACAAGTCTGAGATCTCCTGATTACCCATGTAGTATTCTTTATTAAAACAAGACTCAGTGGTGTGTGTATGTATGTGTTTTGCCTTAGATTAGTTAAAAGATACTGTGTGAAGATATTTACATTTAGAGTTATTTCTGTGTATTCATAATTTCTGTTGATGTCTTTAGTAGTCTTTTGAGAAACAGAAAGACCCTTGGAACACTGACCAAAATAGAGGAATCATATTTACCTTTGAGAAGACACAATAGTTGTCTTTAAGCATTTAAATGGTTACCTGTAGGAGAGGGGTGAGCTTATTTTTAGGTTGTTAGGGTGAGTATAGCAAATATTAGTTTTTAAATCGCTGTGCTTTCCCCCAGGGAAGTCTGGTTTCTTTCAGTTGAATGGAAAGTATAGGAGAAAGTCAAAGCCCTAGAACTAGACTTATCGATAGGGTCATACCTATATTAAATTTTGTGTTGAAAGAAGGATTAATTCTGGCTGTTCTTAACCACCTGCCCTGTTACAACAACTAAAGGTTGCAAGTCAAGTAAGCAGTAAAATCAAGGTTAGAGAAGTTTTCAATGATCCAAAGGTTGTTGGACTAAGGATAAAGGGTGTAGACTATTGCCCCGGAAAGAGGTTTAGAGCCATCAGATGACATCAGGACACCAACCATTAGGTTGAGCAACATTTGTGAGTACTGGATTTAGAATGACTTGGATTCACAGTTGTGGGCTACTGCTTATTTATACAGTGTGACTTTGGAAACATTATCTGATGTGTAAATTTATTTCTTTATGTGTAAAATGGAGATTAATATTTTTATTGCATAGCTTGTTGTTAGGATTAACTGCCTCATGTACAATAACTGCACAGTAAATATTTGCTGGATCTGATCTGAAGGTGTCTGACCTGAATAAAAAGAAAACCTTAGTCCTGGGGATATGCAGACACCACCTTATGGCAGAAAGTGAAGAGGAACTAAAGAGCCTCTTGATGAAAGTGAAAGAGGAGAGTGNATTGGTCATAACTTTTCTTCCAAAGAGTAACCGTCTTTTGATTTCGTGGCTGCAATCACCATCTGCAGTGATTTTGGAGGCCAATAAAATAAAGTTTGACACTGTTTCCACTGTTTCCCCATCTATTTCCCATGAATTGATGGGATCGGATGCACAGCTATGCTATTAGAAAAACGTGTAGAATACCTACCTCAATTCCAGGAAGAGATTCTTTTCTAAGAAAGATTAGCACTGACTCCAAGTGAGAATCAGGAGAACAAAGAGTGGAGCTTGTGGCTTGCTCTTTCTGTACACCATGGTAAGGTCAGTCCTTTGCTACCTTAGGGTTCCTTCCTACCTAATTTTTTTTTTTTTTAAGCGAGTGTCTTCTCTCCAAAATTTTTTTCAAGATTTTCATCTTTCTCAGTATCCCATTCCAGAACCTATAGCAACAGTACTCTGAAAGTGTATGCTGATTTGAGAATATTGGAATTATTTTCAGCTTTTATATTTAACAGAAACAGTCAGAGGAAACACAGGATCCTAGACTCCCAGAATACCCAGCTAGGATAGACTTCAGAGAATTTAATCCAGACTCTTCCTTTTACAGATGGAAAAAATGGAGATCCAGTGAGGAGATTCCCGGAAGAAAGCTGGTTAGTTGTATTTCCTCAAAGAGGTTTTCTCTTGTCACCTGCTTTTATTTATGAAAAATTGAGGTAATTGGAAAAATTAAACTATAGAAAGAGAGACAGTAGTAGATATCCATTGAGTACAGAAACATGGGAGTTGTGTGAAGGGAGTTAAGATCCCCCAAGTCTGGAAAGACAGTGGTGACTTGAAAGAGACTCGGATGACTTAATTTTACTTAAGTGCACAGTTATCACACAACCCACCTGCATCACTCTGATCTACTTCAGTGGGAGATCACTTAGATTTCCTAGACTATTTCCTCAGTCTTCATTGAGATAGGTTTAGTCATGAATGGGAGACCATATCTGCCAGAATCTTAAACTTGGCCAAATTGGAAAACAAACAAACAAAAAAACCTGTCATTTCCCCCCAGTTTAAAAGATATTTTCCTTTACTTTTAATATATTTATATAATACACTTATAATAACCATATTTATATTTGGCTGTTATTTCACATATGTGTGTGTGTCTAAGTAAAAATATGCAGGTTGTAGGTTCACTGTAAGATTTAGATTGGTACAGTATTAGAAGCATCACCTCAAAAGATATTCAATATATACATACACACTTTAAATCTACACTTTGTATGTAATATTAAATATTTATTTATATATATTATATTATATTGTTGTTGTTTAGTCACTCACTCATGACTGAATCTTTGTAACCCCATGGACAGTAGCATGCCAGGCTTCCTTGTCCTTTACAATATCCTAGAGGTTACTCAAACTCATGTCCATTGAATCAGTGATGCCATACAACCATCTCTCTGTCATCCCCTTCTCCACATACCCTCAATCTTTCCCAGCATCAGAGTCTTTTAAAGTAAGTCAACTCTTTGCATCTGGCAGCCAAAATATTGGAGCTTCAGCTATAGCATTAGTCCTTAAAATGAATATGCCAGGTTGATTTCCTTTAGGACTGACTGGTTTGATCTCCTTGCTGTCCAAGGGACTCTCAAGAGTCTTCAACATCACAGTTCAAAAGCATCAATTCTTCCCTGCTCAGCTTTCTTTATAGTCCAACTCTCACATCCATACATGACTAATGGAAAAACCGTAGCTTTGACTATAGGCATGTTTGTCAGTGAAGTGATGTCTCTGCTTTTTAATACAATGTCTAGGTGTGTCATACCTCTTCTTCCAAGGAACAAGCATCTTTTAATTTCATGGCTGAAGTTACCATCTGTAGTAATTTTGGAGCACAAGAAAATAAAATCTGTCTCAGTTTCCATTTTTTCCTCATCTATTTGCCATGAAGTATGGGACTGGATGCCATGATCTTTGTTTTTTGAATGTTCAGTTTTAAGCCAGCCTTTTCACTCTCCTCTTTTACCTTCATCAACAGGCTCTTTAGTTCCTCTTCAAATTCTGCGATTAGGGAGGTGTCATCTGCATTTATAAGGATATTGATATTTCTCCCAGCAATCTTGATTCCAGTTTGAGCTTCATCCAGCCTGGCATTTTGTATGATGTACTCTGCATATGAGTTAAATAAGCAGTGTGACAACATACAGCCTTGATATACTCCTTTCTCAATTTGGAACCAGTCTGTTGTTCCATGTCTGGTTCTTACTGTTGCTTATTCACCTGCATACAGGTTTCTGAGGAAGCAGGTAAGGTGGTCTGGTATTCCCATCTCTTTAAGAATTTTCCACAATTTGATGTAATCCACACAGTTAAAGTCTTTAGCATAGTCAACAAAGCATAAGTAGATGTTTTTTTCTTGAATTCCTTTAGTTTATCTATAATCTAGTGGATGCTGGCCATTTGATCTCTGGTTCCACTGTCTTTTCTAAATCCAGCTTGTATATCTGAAAATTCTCTGTTCACAGAGTGTTGAAGCCTAGCTTGAAGGATTTTAACTACAACCTTGCTAGCATGTGAAATAAAGGCAATTGTGTGGTAGTTTGAATATTCTTTGACATTGTTCTTCTTTGAGATTGGAGTGAAAACTCATCTTTTCTAGTCCTGTGGCCACTGCTGAGTTTTCCAAATTTACTGGAATATTGAGGGCTGCACTTTAACAGCATTATCTTTTAGGATTTGATATAGCTGAGCTGGAATTCCATTGCCTGCACCAACTTTGTTCATAGTAATATTTCCTAAGATGCACTTGTCTTGAGTGATCACACCATTTTGGTTATCCATGTGATTATGATTATTATTATTGTGTCACTCTTCTGTGTATTCCTGCCACCTCTTATTAATATCTTCTGGTTTGTTAGTTCCTTGCCATTTCTTTCCTTTATTGTGCCCATCTTTGTATGAAATGTTCCTTTGGTCTTATGTTTTCTTAAAGAGAGCTCTAGTCTTTCCCATTCTATTGTTTTCTTCTGTTTCTTTGCATTGTTCACTTAAGAAGGTTTTCTTATCTCTCTTTGCTATTCTCTGGAACTCTGCATTTAGATGGGTGTATCTTTCTTTTTCCCCTTTGCCTTCCATTTCTCTTTTTTTCTTAGCTATTTGTGAGGCCGCCTCAGACAAACATTTTGCCTTTTGCATTTGTTTTCCTTGCAAATGGTTTTCATCACCACCTCCCATACAATGGTATGAATCTCTGTCCATAGTACTTCATTCACTCTGTTTATCAGATCTAATTCCTTGAATTTGTCATTTCCACAGTATGGTTTTTACCTTCTATATGATTGTTGAAAAAAAGCATAATAAATGCATGCATATGTGTATCTGAATCATTTTGCTGTATTTCTTGAAATTGCCACAACATTGTTAACCAACTATTTGCGTGCTAATTCACTTCAGACATGTCCAACTCTTTGCCACCCTATGGATCATAGCCTGCCAGGCTCCTCTGTCCATGGAATTCTCCAGGCAAGAATACTGAAGTGGGTTGCCATGCTCTCCTCCAGGAGATCTTCCCTACCCAGGAATTGAACCTGTGTCTCTTACATCTCCTGCATTTGCAACCAGGTTCTTTACCACCAGCACCACCTGTGACTAACTATATTCCAATATAAAACCAAAAGTTTGATAATATACACTCTGGTGAAGGTTTGGTTTCTCTTTCCGTTATATATTTCCTCAGCCACCTGTGTGTGTGTCTCACTCCTTGCCTGTTATTATCATATCCCTCTTAACCCATAGTTTGAACAGCAAAAAGGCATCCATTTGTCTCAACAAAGTTGCCTAAGAATTCTGAAAAGACTGATATGTTATACATGCTTCATTTCTCTACAATCACAAATATTTTAAGATAAATAGGATAGGAAATGTGTTTATGAATAGAAATGGCAGTATTTTGATTTTATCAATTCCCAACTTGTCACTTAAGCTATTTTGTTTAAGTGGCAAGCAGTTTTTTTTTTCTTTTACATTTTAAAAATGCAATGTATTCAAAGCAAAAGACAATTTAGTCTTGAGTCTATGAACCTTAGGGAAGTTGTTCGATATGATCAATATTTTTCAGCCAGAATTACAATGAGGTATGTGTCTATTCTGAAATATGTGCTATTCTTTCTTTAAGATCTCACTTATTAATCGCAGTGAAATACTGAACCATGTAACTTAACATTGAGTTCTTTGAGCTCTTTGACAATGAGTGAGTTATAGTTATTCCCTCCCAGTTACTTTTACTTATAAGACCCAATTGGGCAAGACCATGTTTGTAGCATTCCCTGTGTCCCTTGGAATGTAGAGACTAGAGACTGTTTGGGGTACCAAGAGCATGACTACTTTAAGGTACAAAAATATTTTAAAAACAATAAATGTTATCCTTTTTATCTTAAAAAATCAGCTATAAAATTTCAGGACAATATGCTCTGATACCCTCTGACTTGTTTCTGATAATAATGGTAAAGATCTTCATTTAATAGTCATCACTACAGTCATGAACATCTTCTGCACAGTCATCATTATCACCATCATCATGATCCTGAATTATTAAGCAATTTTTATGTAGGAGACACTGTTCTATGTAGTTTACATATTTACTATTTACATTCATTGTGTTGTTGATGTTCAGTTGCTTAGTCATGTCCAACTCTTTGCGACCCCATGGACTGCAGCATGCCAGGCTGCCCTGTCCTTCAACGAACTCCTAGAGCTTGCTCAAACTCATGTCCATCGAGTCAGTGATGACATCCAACCATATCATCTTCTGTCATCCGCTTCTCTTCCTGTCTTCAATCTTTCCCAGCATCAGGGTCTTTTCTAATGAGTCATACCTTCACATCAGGTGGCCAAAGTATTGGAGCTTCAGTTTCAGTATCAGTCCTTCCAATGACTATTCAGGATTGATTTCCTTCAGGGTTAACTGGTTTGATCACTTTGCTGTCCAAGGGATTCTCAAGAGTCTTCTCCAACACCCCAGTTCAAAAGGATCAATTCTTCAGCACTCAGCCTTCTTTATGGTCCAACTCTCATATCCATACATGACTACTAGAAAAACCATAGCTTTGACTAGATGGACCTCTATTGGCAAAGTAATGTCTCTGATTTTTAATGTGCTATCTAGGTTGGTCATGTGTTTTGTATTTTTGTTTTTTCCAATGAGCAAGAATTTTTTAGTTTCATGGCCGCAGTCACCATCTGCAGTGATTTTGGAGCCCAAGAAAATAAAGTGTCACTGTTTCCATTGCATGCCCATCTATTTGCCACGAAGTGATAGGACCAGATGCTATGATCTAAGTTTTTTGAATGTTAAGTTTTAAGCCAACTCTTTCACTCTCCACTTTCACCGCCATCAAGAGGCTCTTTAGTGCCTCTTCACTTTCTGCCATAAGGATGGTGTCATCTGCATATCTGAGGTTACAGATATTTCTCCTGGCAATCTTGATTCTGGCTGGTGAGTCTTCCAGCTAAAAGAATGGCATTTTGCAATATTGCATTCTGCAAAAGTTAAATAAGCAGGGTAACAATATACAGCCTTGACATAATCCTTTCCCAATTTTGAGCCAGTCTGTTGTTCCATATCTGGTTTTCACTGTTTCTTCTTGACCTGCATACAGGTTTCACAGGAGACAGATAAGGTGGTCTGGTATTCCCATCTCTTTAAGTATTTTCCACAGTTTGTTGTGTTCCACACAGTCCAATGCTTTAACCTAGTCAGTGAAGCATTAAGTATATGTTTTTTTGGAATTCCCTTGCTTTTACTATGATCCAGCAGATGTTGGCAATTTTGTCTCTAGTTCTTCGGCTTTTTCTAAATTCAGTTTGAATATCTGGATGTTCTTCGTTTATGTACTATTGACACCTAGCTTGGAGAATTTTGAGCATTACTATGCAAGTGTTTGAGATGAGTGCAATTGTGCTGTAGTTTGAACATTCTTTGACCTTGCTTTCTTTGGGATTGGAATGAAAACTGACCTTTTCCAGTCATTACAAGCCTGTAATGTAGTTATTCATGACTATTATCATTTTAAGAAACCCAAAGCTTAGACACAAGAAACTATCTGCTTTTAAAGGGACACCTGTGCCTTCCAAGACAGCAAAAGATCTATATTTTATTTCATTAGTCTTTACACTATTGCTTCCTTAATACATTTTGTGTGGCTCCTATTTCACATATGTGTGTTTGTCTAAGTAAGAAGAAGCAGATTGTGTGCTTAGTCTATTATTGGAATTAGTACAATATAAGGAGTATCACCTCCAAATAGATTGTTTTCCTTCTGGTTGTTGAAGATTAGCCTATACAAGATTGATTCTCTTTCTGAGAACTATATAACATTCAAAAAATATTTTTAAATATTTCAGAATTATAGGGTGACTTTAGATTGTTAGGATGTTAGGTTTCCTAGCCTTAAGAAGCCAAGAGCCGGTACAGCCAGGAGGAGAACATTCCATTGTAAGGGATTTTACCTAGTAGATACAGTTGTTCATTCATGAAAATTCATCAGGCTATACACTTGTGGTCTGTGCACTTATCTACATACACATTTATCAATTTAAAGAATAAATTTAAAGTTATATAAAAACACAAGGTATATGTTTAGATTATTCCTTGTGGAAAAAAAGTAAAATAGATTTCAGTTATTGAAAGCTGTTAGTGGTAATTGGTTAAATGAAACAAAATTAACCCTTTTCTTCAAGTATTTGGAATGACTGAAGCAGTAACAGGTAATCTTTTTGGCATGAAAGTCAATCAAGAAAAACTTTTTTTTTAATTTAATGAGTTATAATAATAAAACAAAAAGCTATACTGAATTTCATAAAAAGCTTATAATTTTACAGCTAAGATTGCCTTCTTTATTAAAGAGAATAAAGGCAATAAGAAAATGACCCCATTTTTAAACAACTAAAATGCACAAATATTGGAATCTGTTTAAAAACAAGACAAAACTAGAATTAGCTCTTCCTAATCAATGTGACCTTAAATGGGTGGCAGTTGAAATACCAGACACCCTGTTGTGCACTGGAAATATAGGATAATAAAATGGGAATGGCCCTTCCTCAAAATTATTATTCCTCTTTTGCAGTTGAAATCTACATGTCACCTACTCTCTGACTCAACCTTAGCATGCACCTACCAAAGCAAATTGTCAGCAGCAAAAAGTGGAAAAGCATTTTTCTTATGTGTTTTTGGAGACTTTTTTTAAAACACAAAGCCATTACAGAGTTAAAAGCTTCTTAATTCAATTTTCTCTCCCTTTGTCACCAGAGGAAAAGCTGGTGCATCATTTTTATTCTTGTTACATACATATCTCTGTTCTTTTAAACATTTAATCATGTCCTTTTGCAACTTGCCTTTTTAATTCATATTATATTTTCAAAATAATCTGAGTATGTTTATGAGTATGTTTATAGTTTGTTAATTTTATCTGATCTTTATGATTTCTTGTATGAATATACTACCATTATTCATCTTCTTTCTTCCTTGAAATTTTTTTCCTGTATGTATGTGAGTGCTTAGTCGGTCAATCGTGTCCTACTCTTTGCAACCCCATGGACTTTAACCCGCCACACTCCTCTGTTCGTGGGATTCTCCAGGCAAAAATACTGGAGTGGGATGTCATTTCCTTCTCCAGGGAATCTTCCCCACTCAGGAATCAAACTCGTCTCCTACACTGCAAGCAGATTCTTCCCCACTGATCTAGGAAGGAAGCCTAAATTGAGGGCAACATTTTGCTGATGAATGTGAATTGATATGTTGTTGTTTAAATATTCATTTCTCTGGTTTACTAGTGAAAGTTTGCATCTTTTCACATGATCGGATATCTTATGAGTTTTAATACAAATGATTTGTATGTTTTTAATATATTTGTAAGGATTCTGGATACTAATATTATGTCATGTTAGTTTTGGGCCTAGCAAATATCTTTTCTCACTCCAAGACTTCACTTTATTTATCGAGCTAATTTTTTTTAATTAATTTAATTGGAGACTAATTGCTTTACAGTATTGTAGTGGTTTTTGCCATACATTGGCATGAATCAGCCATAGGTGTACGTGTGTCCCCCATCCTGAATCCCCCTCCCACCTCCCTCCCCATCCTGTCCTTCAGGGTCATCCTAGTGCACTGGCCCTGAGCTCCCTGTCTCATGCATCGAACCTGGACTGGCAATCTATTTCACATATGATAATATACATGTTTCAATTCTATTCTCTCAAATCATCCCACCCTAGAGGTAATTTAAATTGTCAATAGTGAAAGAAAGTGAAAGTTCCTCCATTCGTCTGACTGTTTGCAACCTCAGGGACTGTACTTGCCAGGATCCTCTATGCATGGAATTCTCCAGGCAAGAATACTGGAGTGGGTAGCTGTTCCTTTTTCCAGGGGATCTTCCCAGCTCAGGGATCAAACCCAAATTTCCCACATTGCAGGAGTATTCTTTACCTTCTGAGCCACCAGAGAAGCCCAAAGTGTCAATATGTCACATTTATTTATTCATCAAACATTTTCTTTATAGCTTGTGGATTTTATATTAGTTTATTAATCCTCTCCTATTTCAAATATCCTTCTACATCCTTCTAAGTTTATAATTTTGCTTTTCACATTTTTGCATTTTATCTATATGGCATGAGATAAGAATCCAATTTTTCCCCACAAGCAGTTGATACCTTTAAATTATTAGATAGTCTGTTGCATGCTAAGTCACTTCAGTTGTATCTGACTCTCTGCAATCCTATGTCCTGTAGACTGTCATGCTCCTCTGTCCATGGACTTCTCCAGACAAAAATACTGGAGTGGGTGCCATTCCCTTCTCCAGGGGATCTTCCAGACCCAGGGATCAAACTGGCATCTCTTATATTTCCTGCATTGGTAGGCGGGTTGCTATTGTCACCTGGAAAGCCCTATTAAATAGTCTATCCTTTCCTGTATACACATTTTTAATGCCACTTTCATGATATTCCAACTTGAAATATGTACAAACATAATTGTGGACTTTTTTTTCTGCCACCTTGAACTAGTTGTCTACAGATTATGTAAGTTACAATATCTGACATAATGAATCATCATTTCTATATATCCAGTCCTTCTTGACTTGCCTTAGGTCTTCACTCTTTCGTATAAATTCTGGAGTGGTTATTTCATTAATTTAAAATGTGTAACTTTGGTTTTATAAAAATGAGATCTTATATTCTTTTTATAATGTGGAAATTTAGTCCCATTTTCTTTTATTATGATTATGGAGATACACGGTCATGTTTCTATAGCATTCTATTTTATTTTGTTTCTCATGATTTATCTTTGCTTCCTCTAGTTTTTTAAAATCCTAAGTTTCATTTAATAGTTATCCTAAAATTTATGCCATACATACCTGAATTAAATTTAATCAGTATAGTACCTTTGACACTGCAAAAGGAAAAATGGAAGTTAGTAAAATGCTATCATTAAAGACATGAGAAAATTAACAAACTATAAGTATATATCCAAATAAATTATTGTTTCTTGGAAGATAATCTGTCTCTTTCTGCCCTCTATGTCTCTGAATCTCGTTTTAATTTTTTTTTTATAGTTTTCTCTGTGTGCTGCATTCTGTGTGGCTTCCTCAATGTATTTTCTAGTTCTCTTCAGCTGAATAACATTTGTTTAGTGTATCCCTCAAGTTTTAATTTTATAGTTATATATTCAATCTATTGTCAATTATTTTTAAATCTAGTTTTCTTTTCCACACATGGTTCCCCAACATGGTTTTTGTCTCTTTTTTGCTTCATCTTTTGCTGGTAAATATGTTCTCTTTTTTAGGATTATATATTATTTCCAGCTCTTGCGTTGCAAATTCTCACTTTCATTTTAGCTTCTTACTCTTCCTCATGTTGATTCATTTCTTCATATCGTTTTACTTGGTTTAATAATTTTCTGTTCAGTGAGCATTTTCTTTTCTATGGGATTTTTTTGTGTGGATGATTGTAAAAGTGTTTCTACAGAATTGTTTTATTTTTGCTTTTCCCAGGTTTGATCATTTCACAGCTTAGCAGCTTCTTACCATGCTTAGTGCAAGATTTAACTTAAATCTTCTCATATGGCACTGATGTCTATCTACATTTCTACCCAATAAACAAACTACACTGAGATTTTTCTAGTACCCCTAATTGCCTGTCTACAGCACAGGAATTCACTGTAGTGTCAATCCAGAACAGAAAAAGCACTAATATTTGCTTAATTTTAAGGCAGATTATTTTGGTAACTAAAACATCCCCATTTTTTCTTTTATATTCACACTTGCCCTTGTTCAGTCTTAGAGTTTTACAAAGAAAATTCACTTGATATTGGAGAATTGTTAGGCTATCAATTAGAAATTATTAAATTCAGTATCATGAAACTACGCATGTGGGTAAGGCAGAATAGACTTCTTTGTGTGTGACTCCCATCTGCTGCTTTAATGAATAATTATTAAACATATTGAATACATTTTGACTTTGAACCATTCACTTCTTTGTATTTTCCATTAAATAAGTAAATCTTTGTATTTTCCATTAAATAAGTAAAAATTAAGTATAAAGTAATTACATTGGAATAAATGATAGCTAAGTTCTTTTTCAGCTCTAAAATTTCATAAAATTAGGGCTCTGTACAAAGTAGAACTCAATAAGTATTTCAGTTTACATAGCCACTACCATTTTGGAGCTTCTGTTATCGTAGGAAGCAATATGGTACCCAAAGTTTTCATATACACATTTATATGATTCTGTGCTGTCTCCTTGGATTCATGGATTTATATTTAAAGTTTGGCTTTTATTTATTATCTATGTGGCCACTGTTAAGTTACTCAGTCTCTCCAAATGTTATTTAATATTTTAATTGAGAATCATTTAATATTTATGATATTCTCATCTCATTATAAATAAGATTAATAATACTCAACTTGTTGGCTTATTATGAGAATTTAGGATTTTGAGAGAATCAGGGCACGTTCCTCTGTGTCTTGCATTTTTCTTATCTGTGAAGTTAAAATAATAATTACAGAATTGTAAATTATAATAAATTGGTTAGCATTGTGTTTCAATAAATGACACACTACTATTATTAACTTAGTTCATGGCATATTGAAACAGAAAGGTGGAGGATCTTTCTGGCCAGGCTTCTTCCTAACCCCAGGTACATTCTCCCTGATGCAGCCCCATGGCTCTTCCTGGGTGTGAGCTTGCCTTCAGTCTTGTCAGTTCTCACAGGCATTTGTGTCTTTTTGGCCCTGGACAACTCTGAAGCTGGGTTAACAGCTGTACCCTTGGGGCTAGTTATTTGGAAAACGATGCTGACTACTTTTTGCATTTCCACTTCGCTCTTCCATTATTGTTAAGTCGTTTCTCTATCAGCATGTGCTTCTGGTCTCTGCTCCCTTGAAGATTGCCTTCCTTACAAATCTATAGTCCTTTTTCTGTATTCTGATCCCCTATAGATTTTGCTGGATCATGTCATTTACAATATGCGTAGTCCTTGTTGTAGGACATGTATTTTACTATCTTTCCATTATAAAATGTGAAAACAGCTATTCCATGTTACAGACATTTGAAATATAGTGGACGAGAAGGGCAAATGGTTACGAGGAGGAGTGGGGAGGGGTGGGTGCATGCTCAGTCATGTCTGATTCTTTGTGACCCCAAGGACTGTAGCCCACCAGGCTCATCTGTCTATGGAATTTTCTAGGCAAGAATACTGGAGTGAATGCCATTTCCTCTTCCAGGACATCTCCCGACCCAAGGATCAAACCTGAGTCTCTTGAGTCTCTTGCATTGGGAGGCAGATTATTTACCACTGTGCCACCTGGGAAGGGGGAGGAGCCGGGAAAAGAAAAAGGAAGAGGAGAAGAAAAGAAGATGACTAAGAGAGAGGAGAGGGGAGAGAAAGGAAGATGGAGAGAGGGAAGGGGAGAAAGAAAAGTGGAAAAATATCTAAATGTACTTTTACAAAGTAGACTTTTTTTTCTCATTTGTTTTAATAACTTACCTCATGTTTTATATATTGATTAATATAACTAAATAAAAAATTTGGCTTTTTGTTATGCTTAACTATGCTACCTTATCATGATCAACTATAATGAAGTAATGCCAAAGTCATTGAGAATGTAATTTTTAAAATCATCCAAAGTACTTGCACTAGAGCATTTTTCATGATCCTAGAAACAAACTACTTGCTTCCACTTAAAGCAGAAACTCAAGTCTAAATTTTGAGGCCTCATCCTATGACCTTTATTCAGCCGACTTAGTGAAAAATTCCCATCATTATCATGATAAATATAATGATAAACGGTCATGATAAATGGCTACAGATTATAATATAAATTGCAGGTGCATAATAAGTATTAGGAGCCGTACATATTTTTGTGTAACCCACACAATCAATTTGCAAGATCTGAATTTTAGCAACTTTCTCAGGTGGGTAGTTGACCACTAGAGGACAGGAACCTTAGTCTTCCTGGCTCTACTGCTTATGCATTTGTATCATTTCATTTGGCATGCCACGTCTCATCATTTTCTACAGCAAGTTTACTGAAAAGTGACTTAATTTTCTGATCTTAGAACTTAAATTTTATGTATCTAATGGTAGAATAAATTTAGGACTTCATTTGGTGATGTAAGCTTTATTAAATCTAATTGAAATGAGACAACTTGCATTTTTCTGAACTAAAAGTATTAATAAATGCTCCTTGAATAATACATAAAAATTATACAAATGGTTTAATATTTTGCTTTAAAATATATTTTGAATTATAAACCTTTCTTGTCCCTCTAAAATTAAACACCTCAAAATTATAAATTCAGAAATGTTTTTATAAGTTACATTCCACCATTGCTTTAGAGATCCTCTAAAAGCTAGGAAATTGTGTGTGTGTATCCTTGCTACAAACCAATATTGAGAAGTCCATTAGAGAAGAAAAGTAACATTTAATACCCACAGGATGTCTTATCACCAAATAATATGTCAAAAGCGTAGCTCAGGAAACTTAATGCGGGCGGCCTAGTAAAGATAGTGATTAAATGTGAAGTGGAAAATTCAGTGCTTAAAATTTATATTTTAAACTGTGTATTTAGTAAATATTTATAATTTGGTTTGCTACATATAAAACACAAATTAGATCCTGGGATAAGAGAGTTATACAGTCCTATGTAAATCACTAACCTATAACATAGGAAAAAATATGGCACAAAAGAGAAATATTAAACTACATTACAAATCAAAAGAGAAAATAAATGATTTACAATTGGGAATATAGAGGAAAGCTATGTAATAGAAAATGACTGTATTGCAGTATTCTCATTTCAATTTTTTTTTGTTTTAGTTTTCTCTATTATTTTCAATGCACATTGAATGTATGCACATCTTTATTGATTTTACTGACTTCCCTTGCATTTTCATACCTCAAGTGTTTTACAGTCTTGCAAAGGAATCCTCTGGAAACAAACAGTAATGAAATAGGAATAAAAACAAGAGATGATCAGCAAAATCAAAACTGGCCCTTTGAAAAAATAAACAAATCAGGTTGTATTACCACATAAAGAAACAAGAATGATTAAAAAATAAGAGTGACTACACAAATATATATTATGAATAATGAAGAAGTAATGTAACTTTAGATATGGTGGAGACGTAAGAGAAAATTTAATACTATTTCAGTCAGTTACTTAAAATTTTAGGAACCAGATAGCTTTCTAGAAAAGTAGAAATAGTTAAGTATACTTAAAAATGAACCAATAACCATTACAGAAATGTTTTCATAGAAAATTATAGAGATAAATGGATTTATGACTATAATTCCCATATGATACAAAGTGTACCAGAAAATAGAAAAATAAGGAAAACTGTGCAACTTATATGAGGATAATAAATATCAACACCCAAATCAGATAAAAACAGAAAAGAGAATATAAGCTCTTTTCAGGTATGATCACATATGCAAAATCTTAAAATTAGCATATTAAATCCACCATAATATTTAAAATACATTGTATTATATCTAAAGTCATTTTTGTCCAGGAAAGTGATGGTGGGCAAATATAAAAATCACCTCAGTGTACTTCCGTCCATTTATTTATTTATTTTTATTGGAGGATAATTGCTTTATGGTATTGTGTTGGCTTCTTCTGTACAATATGAATTAGTTATAAGTATACATATAACCCCTCCCTCTTAAACCTTCCTCCCCACCCCATCTAACCCTTCTAGGTTGTCACAGAGCACCAGGCTTAGTTCTCTGTGTTAAATGTAACTCCCCACTAGCTATCAGTTTTACATGTGGTAATGTGTGTATTTCAATGCTACTCCCTCGATTCATTCCACCCTTTCCTTCCTCTGCTGTGTCTACACATCCATTCTCTACATCTTTGTCCCTATTTCTGACCTGAAAATTGATTCATCAGTGCCTGGAGAAGGTAAGAGCTACCCACTCCAGTATTCTGGCATAGAGAATTCCATGGATTGTACTGTATATGGGGATGCAGAGTCAAACACAGTTGAGTGACTTTCACCATTTTTCTAGATTCCATATATGTGCATTAATAAATGATATTTATTTTTCTCTCTCTGACTTACTTTACTATGGCTTTATGTTCATCCACCTCAGTTCAATTGATTAAAATTTGTTTCTTTTTATGGTTCAGTAATATTCCATGATATATATGTATCAAATCTTCTTTATCCATTCATCTGTTGATGGACATCTAGGTTGTTTCCATGTCCTGGTTACTGTAAATATTAATGCAGTGAACTTTGGGGAACAGAGGTCATTTTGAATTATGTTGTACTTAGAGTATATGCTCAGTAGTGGGATTGGTGGAATCTGGAAACTACAAACAAGATGAAAAGACAACCCTCAACCTGGGAGAAAATAATTGAAAATGAAGCAACTGACCAAGGATTAATCTCCAAAATACACAAGTAGTTCATGAGGCTTAATATAAGAAAAATAAACAATCCAATCCAAAAATAGACAGAAGACCTAAAGAGACATTTCTCCAAAGAAGATTTACAGATGGCCAACAAACACGTGAAAGCAATCTCAACATCTCTCATTACTCAGTTCAGTTCAGTTCAGTCAGTCATGTACAATTCTTTGTGACCCCATGGACTGCAGCACAACAGGCTTCCCTGTCCATCACCAACTCTTAGAGCTTGCTCAAGCTCATTGAGTCAGTGATGCCATCCAACCATCTCATCCTCCATTATCCCATTCTCCTCCTGACTTCAATCTTTTCCAGCATCAAGGTCTTTTCCAGTGAGTCTGTTCTTCACATCAGGTGGCCAAAGTATGAGTTTCAGCTCCAGCATCGGTCCTTCCAATGAATATTCAGGACTGATTTCCTTTTGGATGGACTTGTTTGATTTTCTTGCTGTCCAAGGGACTTTCAAGAGTCTTTTCCAACACTACAGTTCAAAAGCTTCAATTTTGTGGTGCTCAGCTTTCCTTATAGTTCAACTTTCACATCCATACATGACCACTGGAAAAACTATGACTAGATGGTTTTGACTAAATAGACCTTTGTAAGCAAAATAAAATCTCTACTTTTTAATGTGTTGTCTAGGTTGGTCATAACTTTTCTTCCAAGGAGCAAGGCTCTTTGAATTTCATGGCTGCAGTCACCATCTGGAGTAATTTTGGAGCCCAAGAATATAAAATATCTCATCATTTCCATTGTTTCCCCATATACTTGCCCTGAAGTGATAGGACCAGTTTCCATGATTTTAATTTTCTGAATGTTAAGTTTAAGGCAACTTTTTCACTCTCATCTTTCACTTTCATCAAGAATTTCTTTAATTCTTCTTCAGTTTTTCCCATAACAGTGGTGTCGTCCATGTATCTGAGGTTATTGATATTTCTCCTGGGAATCTTGATTCTGCCTGTTCTTCATTCAGCCTAGTGTTTCGCATGATATACTCTGCATATAAGATAAATAAGCACGGTAACAGTATAAAACCTTAAGTTTCTTCTTTCCCAATTTGGAACCAGTCTGTTGTTCCATGTCTGGTTCTATTTCCCAGGAGGCAGATAATGTGGTCTGGTATTCCAATCTCTTTGAGAATTTTCCAGTTTGTTGTGATTCATACAGTCAAAGGCTTTGGCACTGTCTATGAAGCAGAAGTAGATATTTTGCTGAGCTCTCTTGCTTTTTTGATGATGCAACAGATGTTGGCAATTTGATCTCTGGTTCCTCTACCTTTTCTAAATCCAGCTTGAACATCTGGAAGTTCATAGTTCAGATACTGTTGAAGCCTAAGTTGGAGAATTTTTAGCATTACCTGCTAGTGCATGAGATGAGTGCAATTGTGTGGTGTTTTGAACATTCTTTGGCATGGCTTTTCTTTGGGATTGGAATGAAAACTGACCTTTTCCAGTCTTGTGGCCACTGCTGAGTTTTCTAATTTTGCTAGCACATGGACTGCAGTATTTTCCAAATTTTCTGTCATCTTTAGTACATTTCTCATTATTAGATAAATGCATATGAAAACTACAATGAGGTATCACCTCACAGTGGTCAGAATGACCATCATCAAAAAATGTACAAGCAATAAATCCTGGAAAGGATGTAGAGTAAATGGAACCCTCTTGCACTGTTGGTGGGACTGCAGACTGATATAGCCAATATGGTGAACAATATGGAGATTCCTTCAAAAACTAAGGAATAAAAAGAACCTCTATTGATTTTTTTAAAAATTACATTAATTTCTCAATACAAATAAGAAAAATCTTTTAAATTTTAACATTTAGCAAATATTGTGGATGAAAACAAATAATTTTGAAATAGGGATCAAATAAAATTTTCTTAATCTATTGGAAGGCATCTACCAAGGCCCTATATCAAATATCTTAATTATTGGTAATATGTTAAAATATTTGCATTAATAGTGGTGCCACTTCTGACATTTAAATTATTACTAGAAGTCTCAGCCACACACACACACACAAAGAAAAATAAATAAAAATAGAAGCTTCAGAGAAGGGAAAAAAAATATTTTATTGCAAGTTTGGCAATAAAGAGTTTATTGGCAAACTAAACTCTTATAGTTTGGCTATAACAGTTTGTAGCCAAACTCTTAGAATAATATTTAACAGATTTTCTTACGAATATGCAAAAATTGAAAGTGCGTTTGTTCTTCAACCATAGCAAAATGGAGAATATAATATGGGGAAAATAGTACCACTCATAGTAATGACCATAAGGAACCTATTACTGCCTATATAACATGTGGAAGACCTTTACCACCAACAACAAAAAAGAACAGAAACAACATATGATTAAAAAGAAATTGGATGAAAGGGAAAGAATCACAATGTATATAAATGACAAGAGTTAATATTATAAAGAGGTTAATTTTTCCCAGATGAATTAATTCAATAACATTTTAATCAAAATTCTAAGAGGGTCCAGGAATTGCCATGACATTTTTAGAAAAGATATATCTTTTTCAGGGATACTTTACTACACTTAAATGAACTAGATATGCCCATGTCTGCACATAAATCTCAATCCATCTTGTGTGAAAAAGAAAACTGCAGAATGAAAAACAAATTTTACACTTATGTAATGCTTTTAAAAAGTGTAAGTAGGATCTGTTGTGTTGTATGGATATACATATATGTAGTAAATATTCAAGAACAAACATCGTAAAGGACATAAAGCGTAAAGCAGCTCACCAGTAAAATAGAGGAAACATGGGCTTAAAAATTATGAAAATGTATCTTCCACTGAATTTGCATTTTTTTCTCACAAAGATCTGTGGAAAAAATTACCATTGTTAACATCTGTTAAATCTGGATGTGGCATTTTTGTATTATTCTCTATATTTTCTGTAATGTTTTAATTGCAATATTTCATAATTTTAGGCACAAGTGTGCCCCATTCCCTTTTTTGTGTTTGTTTATCCAGTTGGGAACTAGGGGGCAGAGAATAAAATAAGTTGTACATCATGACTTCACTTCATCCTTTCCATCATAGAAATATACTGGTTTATCGCTGTAGCATTCCAGCACTATCATCGGATTTTGGATTTAGAGAGAAGCAGAAATCACATCAGGTGCTACTTTCTTCTAGAGATAAGAAAAATATCTCTTATCATTCCCCTGTTGATCAGGGATTTGGGAGTATGTGCCTCCTGCATCTTTTCTCTCTGGAACTGATTACTTCAGAGTCTACAACAGGTAAGGAAAGCTGAAATCTGACATTACCTCTAAGATGGATAAAAGCTCTGTCTGGGATAAAATTTTATACTTTTGGGCTGTTTTTTCATTCTTTTTTTCTCCTTGAACCCTTAAGTCAGTTTCCCCTCATCTTTCCTATCTTTTCATTTGTCGTTCTTCTTTCATATCCAGATGTTGAAAGTTAACCTGTTTTATGGACCACAATTTTCCAGCCCCTGGTTGTTTCTTTTGTGACTAGTTGGTATGGGTTAGTAGAGCCAAGAGACCAATATATTTTAGAGAATTTTTTCTGACATCATTAATTTGTGGTGATATTAAAAAATGTTCTTCAAAATCTTATGTTACATCAACATTGCCAGTCAAATTCCCACTAGCCCCCAATACAGCTACTCTGGACCATGAAAGTCTGATGAAAAAAGAATTGACCACCCATAAAATGACTTAAGACAGTTGCTCCAAACCAGTGAAACAGAGGTCTTGATGTCACTTATTTCAGTAGTGTCAACTCTCTTGTTAATGTCTAAGGCCCAGAATGATTGTACCAAAAATCTCTACTGTCGATTTCTAAGAAAAAAAAACATATATATTTCCTTCTCATGTTATTGGATATAAATCATAATTTTGGTGGAATTAGGAAGATATTGCACTTATTCTGGAAATGTACAGCTGGTGTTCTTGTTAACCGGGCAGTTTTGTTTTTCTGAATCTGATTCTCTTGATTGAAGAAATTATGGTGTGAGAAATTTGTTTCATTAACTCTTATAACACATGTGCATGTATAAAATACATAATTTACAGTTGACTGCTAAGGGATAACATAGGAAAATTATATACTAATCATGGGGGTTTATTCTGGTGCTGAAAAATGAGATGTTAAATTGCACCATAAGAAGCATAATACAGTGAATTTTTATGATCTGTAGAGATGGGCAAATTGAATTGCACATGATAAATGAATTTTCAGCATGAAGATCCACAAATAGATATTTTGATTTATTAATGAGAGGTTAACAGGCAGGAAGGCCAGGGGTCTCCAAAGGGAGAAAATAGCCTGCAAGTGTCAGACATTTTTATCTCTCTTAAATGGCAAGAGGAAACAAACTAGGCATATTTTTTTCCTTCTCTATACAAATTTTAAAAGGTTTCTCTTAAAATACTGTGTTGCCATAATGACAGCTGGTTTCACCTGAAGTTAACTATTCTCAAACCTTATGATAACCAATGCATTTTTCTTATGTAAATGTTTGTCTTAAGCTATGCTAAAGTACTATGCCTTTACCCCAAACTCTGTCTTAAAGTTGGTTCCGCCTCTTGGCTCAGAAACTGCTTGACAAGCCAGTATGTTACACTCATATATTGTTCCCCTAATCTATGTAAAGGAAACTATTTGTATGGTGATCTGCCCTTCTAAGGGATTCAAGTTAATCATTTTATGGCCCAGGATGAACCAGTTGGTGCCAAGATTATCCCAAAATCCATCTTATGGGTGGGGGGCCTGGTGCCATTCTCAGTTTTAAGACATTCCTTTCTTTTATTAACAGACTGCTAGTGACTATATAACATCCAACTGAAGACTGGCAGGGGGATACTCTTTCTGCCCCTTCTGATGCCTATGTCAGAAGCTTTCTCTATCTTCTTTATACTTTAATAAAACTTTATTACACAGAGCTCTGAGAGATCAAGCCTCGTCTCTGGCTCCTGATTAACTTTTTCTCCTCTGGGGGCCAAGAATCCCAGCGTCTTTGCGTGATTCAGCAACACCTTTCCTTAATATAACTGGGAAGCAGCCCTTTGGGATGTGCATGTTATTTTCAGTGATTGTCCTGGTAAGAGACAGCTAACTTATTTATGTGTTATGTTGTTTTTTTCTATAAGTAACTTCTCTGAATATTTTGAGGGAAGAGTTTATTCCCTTGGGAATAAGTTTCCTTGCACATGAAGAGAGAATGGATGGTAATCTGATTAGCTCAGTGCCAACATACAGAGTTTAATTTGATCAAATTAAGCAGTGCAGTTGTGACGTCTCTTTCTCTACTTTTTACTTAAATGAATTCGTTGCATCTAAATGTACCTATTTCCCTAATGAGCAAACTCTGGGCATTTTATTTTCTACAAGAGTTGAGAAGTCCCATATCTTTGTCTTAAACTTCTACTTCAATATAATGGGAATATTAATGAGCATTCATGTGTATTTCCATCAACTTCAATCTAAAACTGTAACTTAAAAATTATTAAACAGAAAACAAAATGTTTCATCTACTCATTCATTTAATAGGTACCAACCCTGTCCTTGTAGATGAGGGATTATGCTAGAGCTTGGAGAAACAGAATGAACACGATGGAGCCTCTGCCTTCCTGGAAGTGACAGTAAAGTGAGAGAAAGAAATATCTAAATTGACCATTATAAGTGTGGTTTGTGCTTGTTTAGAGCGAGGACAAGGTACCATGGAACAGATGTGTAAACTGGAGAGCATCCTTGAGGAGCTGAAATGTTTGCCACAGTACAAAAGGTGGTGATAAAAGACTTCCAGGAGGAGATGATGCTCAAATAGAATCTTGAAAGATGTAAAGAGCAATTAATCATATCCCTGCAAGGAGAGTGGCCGTGCCACAATCTGTAGATTAAAAAAGAGTATATTTAAGGGTCAAGGANTGAATTTTTATGATCTGTAGAGATGGGCAAATTGAATTGCACATGATAAATGAATTTTCAGCATGAAGATCCACAAATAGATATTTTGATTTATTAATGAGAGGTTAACAGGCAGGAAGGCCAGGGGTCTCCAAAGGGAGAAAATAGCCTGCAAGTGTCAGACATTTTTATCTCTCTTAAATGGCAAGAGGAAACAAACTAGGCATATTTTTTTCCTTCTCTATACAAATTTTAAAAGGTTTCTCTTAAAATACTGTGTTGCCATAATGACAGCTGGTTTCACCTGAAGTTAACTATTCTCAAACCTTATGATAACCAATGCATTTTTCTTATGTAAATGTTTGTCTTAAGCTATGCTAAAGTACTATGCCTTTACCCCAAACTCTGTCTTAAAGTTGGTTCCGCCTCTTGGCTCAGAAACTGCTTGACAAGCCAGTATGTTACACTCATATATTGTTCCCCTAATCTATGTAAAGGAAACTATTTGTATGGTGATCTGCCCTTCTAAGGGATTCAAGTTAATCATTTTATGGCCCAGGATGAACCAGTTGGTGCCAAGATTATCCCAAAATCCATCTTATGGGTGGGGGGCCTGGTGCCATTCTCAGTTTTAAGACATTCCTTTCTTTTATTAACAGACTGCTAGTGACTATATAACATCCAACTGAAGACTGGCAGGGGGATACTCTTTCTGCCCCTTCTGATGCCTATGTCAGAAGCTTTCTCTATCTTCTTTATACTTTAATAAAACTTTATTACACAGAGCTCTGAGAGATCAAGCCTCGTCTCTGGCTCCTGATTAACTTTTTCTCCTCTGGGGGCCAAGAATCCCAGCGTCTTTGCGTGATTCAGCAACACCTTTCCTTAATATAACTGGGAAGCAGCCCTTTGGGATGTGCATGTTATTTTCAGTGATTGTCCTGGTAAGAGACAGCTAACTTATTTATGTGTTATGTTGTTTTTTTCTATAAGTAACTTCTCTGAATATTTTGAGGGAAGAGTTTATTCCCTTGGGAATAAGTTTCCTTGCACATGAAGAGAGAATGGATGGTAATCTGATTAGCTCAGTGCCAACATACAGAGTTTAATTTGATCAAATTAAGCAGTGCAGTTGTGACGTCTCTTTCTCTACTTTTTACTTAAATGAATTCGTTGCATCTAAATGTACCTATTTCCCTAATGAGCAAACTCTGGGCATTTTATTTTCTACAAGAGTTGAGAAGTCCCATATCTTTGTCTTAAACTTCTACTTCAATATAATGGGAATATTAATGAGCATTCATGTGTATTTCCATCAACTTCAATCTAAAACTGTAACTTAAAAATTATTAAACAGAAAACAAAATGTTTCATCTACTCATTCATTTAATAGGTACCAACCCTGTCCTTGTAGATGAGGGATTATGCTAGAGCTTGGAGAAACAGAATGAACACGATGGAGCCTCTGCCTTCCTGGAAGTGACAGTAAAGTGAGAGAAAGAAATATCTAAATTGACCATTATAAGTGTGGTTTGTGCTTGTTTAGAGCGAGGACAAGGTACCATGGAACAGATGTGTAAACTGGAGAGCATCCTTGAGGAGCTGAAATGTTTGCCACAGTACAAAAGGTGGTGATAAAAGACTTCCAGGAGGAGATGATGCTCAAATAGAATCTTGAAAGATGTAAAGAGCAATTAATCATATCCCTGCAAGGAGAGTGGCCGTGCCACAATCTGTAGATTAAAAAAGAGTATATTTAAGGGTCAAGGAGAGATCAGTCTGTTGAATGGTCTAGAATGTAAACTGAAGAGAATAATGGAAGCATCTTGGTATTTTTTGAAATTAGTGTAATCCAAGTCATCTGCTTATTTTCTACATAGGGGGAAAAGGTTGCATAATGGCAAAACACTAAGGTTCTAGCCAGACTTGGAGTTCAAATTCCATCTTTAAAGCCTGTTCCTTGTAAAACCTTACCTAATCTTCTCAGCCTCAGCCTTCTCGTATGTCAGTTAACAACAATAACGATAACTAAAGACATGACAATAACACATATAGAGTTGTTGTGGTCCTCATATGAGAAAACATGAAAGTGTCTAGAGAGTGCATGACACATCAGAGTTTTTAATGTATGTTAGTTTCCTTTTATTTTTGTTTCTTAGTTTCTAAAATGGAGAACTTGATTCTTTCCTCCATAACTGGATATTGAGAATCAAATACAATTATTCATGGAAAATCACCAATAAATGATCTTAGATATATTTCATGCTCATTATTTATTTCTGTGTGTGGGAATAGATTTAGAGCATTATAGGTAGAATGTCCCTATAAAGACCTCTATATAAAGACTCCTTTACAGTTATTTATTCTCTAATCACTTACAGCAAGGTGGGACAGCAGTAAGGAAGATAAAACATCTAGTTTCTCATTCATCTTTATTCATTTCACTGAAAAACACCAGAGCTTTCTACTACCTCGTTCAAGCTCTTTCTTTCTCTCTGTCAGTATCTACTAATTCTTTAGGCCAAAGATCTGTCTTTCTAGAGTGTATCAATGTAGCCTTTCTGGCTCATTCAGGTCTTTATTTCAAGATCAGAGAAGCAGCATATGTTGATGTATGGCAAAAACCATCACAATATTGTAAGGTACTTATCCTCCTGTTAAAATAAATTAATTAGAAAAAAAGAAAGAAAAAACATAAGACCATGCATTAGGGTTCCCTGGTGGCCTCTGCTCATTCAGGAGACACAAGTTTGATCCTTGATCCAGGAAGATCCCACATGTCACGGAGCTACTAGGCCCAGTGCACCACAACTGTTGAACCTGTTCTCTAGATCCTGCGAGCCACAACTACTGAGACTTCACACCAAAACTACTGAAGCCCACATGCCCTAGAGCTTGTGCTCACAACAAGAGAAGCCACTGCGATGAGAAGCCTGAACACTGCAATTAAAGAGTAGTCCCCGTTCCACCTGCCTCAACTAGAGAAAAGCTGATCCAGCAGCAAAGGCCCAGCACAGCCATAAATAAATAAATTATATTAAAAATAATTAGTATCAAAAAAAAAAAACCTCTTAAAGAAAACAGACAATTTTTTTGGCAAACTTTTCTGTACAGAGTTGGATAGTAAATATTTTAGGATTTATGAGGGATATAGGTCTTTGTTGCATATTCATCTTTGCATATTTCTGCAAGGCTTTGTGTGCATTAGTCACTCAGTCGTGTCTGACTCTTCATGACTGCATAGACTGTAGCCCACCAAGTTCCTCTGTCCATGGAATTATCCAGGCAAGAATACTGGAGTGTGTTGCCATTTCCTTCTCCAGGGGATCTTCCCAACCCAGGGATCAAACCCGTGTCTCCTGCATTGCAGGCAGGTTCATTACCACTGTGTCACTGGGGAAATTGCAAAGATTTTAAACCATAAAAATCATTTTTATGAGTCATATAGAAACAGGCCTCAGACTGGATTAGGGCAAAATGACATAGGTTCCTAATCCCTGGTATAAGCAATAAAAAAACCACCAGCACTTAGACTGAACATGGACTACTATATGAGATCGCTAACAAAAAAGGAGTTCTCAGTACATGTTAGATATGGTATAGAACAACATTGTGAGACAGGTACTATCCTTGGGTCAGGAAGATCCCCTGGAGAAGAAAATGGCAACTCACTCTAGTATTCTTGCCTGGGAAATCTCATGGACAGAAGAGCCTCGCAGGCCACAGTCCATGGGGTTGCAAAAATGTTGGACACGACTTAGTGACTAAACAACAACAAGAAGTACATAGATACACTATTAACACTCCGAAGCTGGGTAAATTGTCCCCGCCCAACTCTTAGCCCTTTGGACATCTGTTTAGATTTAGTTTATAAAGTATATAATTTAGCATCTCTTAATCTTTAAATTTCAGTTTCTTAATTTGTTAAGGAACAAAAATTATTACCTTTATAGATTTTGTTTATTTGTTTCTGTGTTTCTTGATGAGGATTAAATAATCTAATATGTGTAGGGAGTGTCTGATACATCATATATGTTACATAAATATCAACTTTATCGTTATTACTTGTGGATCAGGTTATTGCTCCTTGTTGTGTCACTTGCTGCTGCTCCTGTGAGCACTTGATCAAGCCATATGATCAAGCCATATCCTTGATCAGTCATTTATATACTTAGTACTTATTTTCTGTTAAAAAAGTAGGTGATAGTAGCATTTCAAGACTACCTTGAGGATCCAGTTAAGAGAGCCAGCAAAAAAGTACACATACAAATTTAAGAAATATTTACCATTTATTCACTATTATGTACCTAGCTTCATCCAAGGTCTCCATATCTATTATCAATGTATTTATTACAGCAACCCTATAGCAGACATTGGAGAAGGCAATGGCACCCCATTCCAGTACTCTTGACTGGAAAATCCCATGGGCGGAGGAGACTGGGAGGCTCCAGTCCATGGGGTTGCTGAGAGTCGGACACCACTGAGCAACTTCACTTTCACTTTTCACTTTCATGCATTGGAGAAGGAGATGGCAACCCACTCCAGTGTTCTTGCCTGGAGAATCCCAGGGATGGGAAAGTCTGGTGGGCTGCCATCTATGGGGTCGCACAGATTCAGACACGACTGAAGCGACTTAGCAGCAGCAGCAGCAGCACAGCAGACATTTTGACAAATGAGAGACTAGTTTTAAAAACACTTGAAAGGAAAGAAGCATTGGACACATGTGTGGATTTAATGTTTTCACTGGACCGACATGAAATGAGGACATTCAACAACCACAAATCTTGCTGTTAAGCTTGCCAGCACACACTTCTTCACACAGATGGTTCAGGGCATGAGGACTCCCTNGACTAGTTTTAAAAACACTTGAAAGGAAAGAAGCATTGGACACATGTGTGGATTTAATGTTTTCACTGGACCGACATGAAATGAGGACATTCAACAACCACAAATCTTGCTGTTAAGCTTGCCAGCACACACTTCTTCACACAGATGGTTCAGGGCATGAGGACTCCCTTGGAATATTTTACACATCTCAAGACCTAATTCCTAATAATGACTCTTATCTTCACAACAACACCATCTTTAAATTTTGTTTGTGATTATCCATATATATATTACCTATTTTGTGATGTCTGTGAACAAAAAATGAGCCTCAGCACAATTCTGAGTCACTCTTCACTTTCACCATAGAGCTAGAAAGGAGTATTTACTGGTTAAGAACAGTGATCTTGAAAGGTTGTTGTTGAGTCACGACGCTGGGATTCTTGGCTCCCGGAGGAGAAGAATTCAATCCGGGCCAGAGACGAGGCTTGATCGCTCAGAGCTTTTGTGTAATAAAGTTTTNGGTTCAATCCCTGGGTTGGGAAGATCCCCTGGGGAAGGGAAGGCAACCCACATCAGTATTCTTGCCTGGAAAATTCTATGGACAGAAGAGAGCCTGGTGGACTACAGTCCATGGTGTTGCAAAGAGTTGGACACAACCGAGTGACTTTAACTTCACTTCACTGTTAACTAAATCTAATCCCTTGAATCTACTTGTTACCTCTACTGTGAATTCATATGGGATTTGATTTAAGTCATACCTGGCTGGCCTACTGTTTTTCCTGGTTTTCTATAGGTAAGCCTGAATTTTGCTATGAGAAGCTGATGATCTGAGCCACAGTCAACTCGAGGTCTTGTTTTTGCTGACTGTGTACTGCTTCTTCATCTTCTGCTACAAAGAATGTAATCAATTTGATTTCGGTATTGACCATTTGGTGATGGTGATGACCATACGTAAAGTCGACTCTTGTGTTGTTGAAAAAGGATATTTGGTCTGACTAGCAAGTTCTTTTGGCAGAATTCAGTTAGTCTTTGCCCTGTTTCATTTTGTTCTCCAATGCCAAACTTGCCTGTTACTTCAAGTATCTCTTGACTTCCTACTTTTGCATTCCAATCCCCAATGATGAATAGACCACCTTTTTTAGGTGTTAATTCTAGGAGTTCTTCTAGATCCTCATAGAACTGATCAACTTCAGATTCTTTGGCATTGGTGGTAGGGGCTTAGATTCCGATTACTGTGATGTTAAATGATTTTCCTTGGAAACAGAGATCATTCTGTCATTTTTGAGGTTGTACCCAAGTACTGTATTTCAGACTCTTTCACTGAATATGAGGTCTACTCTTTTTCTTCTTTGGGATTCTTGCCCACAGTAGTAGATATAATGGTCACCTGAATAGAAGTTGCCCATTCCTGTTCATTTTAGTTCACTGATTCCTAAGATGTTGATGTTTATTCTTACCATCTCCTGCTTGACCACATCCAATTTTCCTTGATTCATGGACCTAACATTCCAGGTTCCTATACAGTGCTATTCTTTGCAGCATCAGATTTTACTTTCATCACCAGACACATCGACACAAGCCATTTCATTCTGGGGCTGTTGGTAATTCTCCTCCACTCTTCCCTAGTAGCATATTGGACACCTTCAGACCTAGGGGACTCATCTTTTGGTGTCATATCTTTTTGGCCTTTTATACTGTTTGTGAGGTTCTCACAGCCAGTATACTGGGAGGATTTGCCATTCCCTCCTGCAGTGGATCACGTTTTGTCAGAACTCTCTGCTATGACCAGTTCGTCTTGGGTGGCCCTGCATGGAATGGCTTATAGCTTCATTGAGTTACGCAAGCCCCTTCACCTTGACGAGGCAGTGATCTTTGAAGGGGCGTTGGGAAAATAAAAAATATTAATCAGACTTACGCCAATTCGATGAAATGTTTTCAGAAAATATTTTCTGGAGAAACTCCTTGAGCAGTTTTTTAGCATGTTACAATTAAGTAATTTCTACTTTTTCCGTTTTTGTTTTTATTTTACCGAAATAGTTTTTAAGATTTTGTCAATAGCTATCAAACTGTTAAAATAGTCACATTCCATGAAATGTATGCCCCCACTTAAAAAATTGAATAATATAAATACAATGAGTAACAGACATAAGATCTAAGACATGCTTGTGCTAGGCTAACTAAAATAAATTAACAGGTATAACTTGAGTCTGAAACAGTTTTTTTGCAGGTACAGGGTAGCATCAAAACATGTTTATAAAGGGGTTTACATGTTTCTTCCAAAGTCTTGTGGTCACCAAAGGACCTAATGTATTTAGAGCAGTAGTTGTCTACAGTGTATCACTTAGACCAACTCAGTAATCTCAAGTACTGTGTTCTGTTCTGGAGTACTACTCAGGCAAATTGGCACACACTTATTTTGCTATAATCGTGGTCAGCATTGTTACCATTATCAACACTTACATAGTATTTACCATGCACCAGATGCTTGTTGAAACACTTCACATGTATATTAACTCATATTTTTCCTGACAAGAGCTCTTAAAAAGTAGGTAATAGTACCTTTTATGTATGGGGGGGGGGAAATGAAGCACAAAGAGGTAATACAATTTTCACAGAGTCACCTAGCAAGTAAATGGTGGAATTGAGCTGGGAAATGGCAACCCATTTCAATCTTCCTGCCTGGAAAATTCCATGGGTAGAGCAGCCTACCCATGAGATCACAAAGAGTGGGACATGACTGAGCAGCTGAGCACATGCAGGTAATCTAGATCCCTACTCCATATTCCTAACATTGTAAAAAAAAAAAAATTAAAAATCACATTGGAATCTGAGGAGCAAATTGAACCTAATTTGAAAAAGAAAAGATCAAGGGAGGTACAGAGAAGGAGACGGGGGTAAGATTTTTGTTAGTTATATTCAAATATTTGAAGAACTGTCTTGTAGAAATGGGACTAAATTTATCCTATATAGTTCCAGGAAGGAGCACTGTGACCAATAGGTAAATTGTTGTTGTTGTTCAGTTGCTTAGTCATGTCTGGCTGTTTGTGCTCCATGGACTGCAGCACGCCAGGCTTCCCTGCCCTTCAGTATATCCTGGAGTTTGCTCAAATCCATCTCCCTGCTATTTAGCCATCTCATCCTTTGCCACCCCCTTCTCCTGTTACCTTCAACCTTTCCCAGCATTAAGGTCTTTTCCATTGAATCGACTCTTCTCATCAGGTGGCCAAAATATTGGTGCTTCAGCAATAGTCCTTCCAATGTATAGTCGGGGTTGATTTCTGGAAAGATTGACTGGCTTGATCTCCTTGTTGTCCAAGGGAAGCTCAAGAGTCTTCTCCAGCACTGCAGTTCAAAAGCATCAGTTCTTTGGCACTCAGGCTTCTTTATGATCACACTCTCACATCTGTTCATGACTACTGCAAAAACCATAGCTTTGACTATACGGACCTTTGTCAGCAAAATGATGTCTTTGCTATTTAATAGCTGTTTGATATGCTGTCTAGGCTTATCATAGCTTTCCTTCCAAGCATCTTTTAATTTTATGGCTGCAGTCACCATCCACAGTGATTTTGGAGCCCACGAAAATAAAATCTGTAACTGCTTTGTCTTTTCCTCCTTCTGTTTGCCATGAAATGATAGGACTGCATGTCATGATCTCTGTTTTTTGAATGTTAAGTTTTAAGCCAGCTTTTTCACTCTCCTCTTTCACTTTCATCAAGAGGCTCTTTAGTTCCTCTTCCCTTTCTGCCGTTAGAATGATATCTGCGTGTCCAAGGTTGTTGATATTTCTCCCGACAGCCTTGTTTCCAGCTTGTGATTCATCCACCCCAAAATTTCGCATGATGCACTCTGCATATAAGTTAAATAAGCAGGGTGACAATACACAGTCAGGTGATATAAAGTCCTTTTCTGCTCAGTTTTTATTCTACTCCTTGCAGTTTTTCCAGTCTGGGGTCTTAAACTGCTCTAGTAGTTTTAGTCTATGCTACAGAAATGTGCTGCCACTCTCAAACTGGCCATTCTACTTTCTAGTGAATACTTGTTAGCTGTTTTGGGATCCTCATCATAGAAGAGGAATCGTGCATTATTTGGCTTGTTTCACTTAGCATAGTGTCCTTAAAGTTTATTCCTGTTGTAGCATTTGACAAGATTTCTTTTTTTGAGGCTAAATAACATTCCATGTATGTATATACCCCATTTTATCCATTCATCTAATAGATTTTTTAATATCTATAAATTTAATAGCACCTATATAATTTTTTCCACCATTGAAGGTACAAAAGTGGTTAATATGCTTTAAAACTTTTCATTGATTACACAGAAATGTGTGTACATATTAGAAAAATTAGAATATATGGACTAGGCAATACAGTTGAATGAAAATCCTATGTTAATGCTTTGATGAGCATCTTTCTGTATGTTTTCTGTGTTATATACTCATGTATACTCAGGTTGAACAAACTGGTAAAATGTGTTGATGAAAAACATCTAAGTCAAAGTAATAGTGGAGAAGGCAATGGCAGCCCACTCCAGTACTCTTGCCTGGAAAATCCTATGGACTGAGGAGCCTGGTAGGCTGCAGTCCATAGGGTCACTAAGAGTTGGACATGACTGAGTGGCTTCACTTTCACTTTTCATTCTCACACATTGGAGAAGGAAATGGCAACCCACTCCAGTGTTCTTGCCTGGAGAATCCCAGGGACGGGGAGCCTGGTGGGCTGCCGTCTCTGAGGTCACACAGAGTCGGACACGACTGAAGTGACTTAGCAAGTAAAGTAATAGTGATCGATATTTGGTAGTATGACTGGCTAAGAAGTACTGCTTGATATGAGCTTTCTTAGGACTTTTTTTGGGGGGTGTTTAATTAATTTATTAATTGTATAGAAGACAGGGATCAAGACTATCCCCAAGAAAAAGAAATGCAAAAAAAGCAAAATGGGTGTCTGAGGAGGCCCTACAAATAGCTGTGAAAAGAAGAGAAGTGAAAAGCAAAGGAGAAAGGAAAGATATACCCATTTGAAAGCAGAGTTCCAAAGAATAGCAAGGAGAGATAGGAAAGCCTTCCTCAGTGATCAGTGCAAAGAAATAGAGGAAAACAATAGAATGGGAAAGACTAGAAGTCTCTTCAAGAAAATTAAATATACCTAGGGAATGTTTCATGCAAAGATGGGCTCAATAAAGGACAGAAATGGTATGGACCTAACAGAAGCAGAAGATATTAAGAAGAGATGGCAAGAATACACAGAAGAGCTATACAAAAAAGATCTTCATGTCCCCGGTAGTCACGATGGTGTGATCACTCACTTAAAGCCAGACATCCTGGAATGTGAAGTCAAGTGGGCCTTAGCAAGCATCACTACGAACAAAGCTAGTGGAGGTGCTGGAATTCCAGTTGAGCTATTTCAAATCCTAAAAGATGATGCTGTGAAAGTGCTGCACTCAATATGCCAGCAAATTTGGAAAACTCAGCAGTGGCCACAGGACTGGAAAAGGTCAGTTTTCATTCTAATCCCAAAGAAAGGCAATGCCAAAGAATGCACAAACTACCCCACAATTGCACTCACCTCACACACTAGTAAAGTAATGCTCAAAGTTCTTCAAGCCAGGCTTCAACAGGACGTGAACCGTGAACTTCCAGATGTTCAAGCTGGTTTTAGAAAAGGCAGAGGAACCAGAGATNATTGCACTCACCTCACACACTAGTAAAGTAACGCTCAAAGTTCTTCAAGCCAGGCTTCAACAGGACGTGAACCGTGAACTTCCAGATGTTCAAGCTGGTTTTAGAAAAGGCAGAGGAACCAGAGATCAAATTGCCAACATTTGCTGGATCATGGAAAAAAGAAGAGAGTTCCAGAAAAACATCTATTTCTGCTTTATTGACTATGCCAAAGCCTTTGACTGTGTGGATCACAATAAATTGTGGAAAATTCTGAAGGAGATGGGAATACCAGACCACCTGACCTGCCTTTTGAGAAACCTGTATGCAGGTCAGGAAGCAACAGTTAGAACTGCACATGGAACAATAAACTGGTTTCAAATAGGGAAAGGAGTATGTCAAGGCTGTATATAGTCACCCTGCTTATTTAACTTCTATGCAGAGTACATCATGAGAAATGCTGGGCTGGAGGAAGCACAAGCTGGAATCAAGATTGCCAGGAGAAATATCAATAACCTCAGATATGCAGATGACACCACCCTTATGGCAGAAATTGAAGAAGAACTAAAGAGCCTCTTGATGAAAGTGAAAGAAGAGAGTGGAAAAGTTGGCTTAAAGCTCAACATTCAGACATGGCATCTGATCCTGTCACTTCATGGCAAGTAGATGGGGAAACAGTGGAAACAGTGGCTGACTTTATTTTTGCGGGCTCCAAAATCACTGCAAATGGTGACTGCAGCCACGAAATTAAAAGACACTTATTCCTTGGCAGGAAAATTATGACCAACCTAGATAGCATATTAAAAAGCAAGGACATTACTTTGCCAACAAAGGGCCATGTAGTCAAGGCTATGGTTTTTATAGTAGTCATGTATCAATGTGAGTGTTGGACTATAAAGAAAGCTGAGTACTGAAGAACTGATGCTTTTAAACTGTGGTGTTGGAGAAGACTCTTGAGAGTCCCTTGGACTGCATGGGAGATCCAACCAGTCCACCCTAAAGGAGATCAGTCCTGGGCATTCATTGGAAGGACTGATTAGCTAAAGCTGAAACTCCAGTACTTTGGCCACCTGATGCAAAGAGCTGACTGATTTGAAAAGACCCTAATGCTGGGAAAGATTGAGAGCAGGAGGAGAAGGGGACGACAGAGGATGAGATGGTTGGATGGCATCACTGACTCGATGGACATAAGTTTGAGCAGGCTCTGGGAGTTAGTGATAGACAGGGAAGCCTGGTGTGCTGCGATTCATGGGGTCACAAAGAGTCAGACACGACTGAGCCACTGAACTGAATTAATTTATTTTTTAACTGAAGGATAATTGTTTTACAGAATTTTGCTGTTTTCTGTCAAACCTCAACATGAATCAGCCATAGGTATCCATATACCCCATTCCTTTTGAACCTTCCTCCCGTCTCCCTCCCCATCCTACCCCTCTAGGTTGATACAGAGACCCTGTTTGAATTTCCTGAGACATACAGCTAATTCCTTTTGGCTATCTATTTTACATATGGTAATGTAAGTTTCCATGTTACTTTCTCCATATATCTCACCCTCCCCTCCCCTCCCCCCATGTCCATAAGTCTGTTCTCTATGTCTCTTTCTCCACTGCTGCCCTGCAAATAAATTGTTCAGTACTATTTTTCTAGATTCCATGTATATGCATTTGAATACGATATTTATCTTTCTCTTTCTGACTTACTTCACTCCGTACAATAGGCTCTAGGTTCACCCACGTCATTAGAACTGACTCAAATGTGTTCCTTTATATGACTGAATAATATTCCATTGTGTTTACATACTGCAACTTCTTTATCCATTCATCTGTCGATGGACATCTAGGTTGCTTCCATGTTTATTCGTGTTGTAACATTTGACAGGATTTCCTTTTTTAAGGCTAAATATTATTCCATGTATGTATGTACCCTATTTTCTTTATCCATTCATCTGTTCATAGATTAAAAAAAAATATCTATTTGGCTGTGCCAGGTCTTAGTTGTGGCATGTGGGATCTCATTCCTTACTGGGGATACAACTGGTACCCCATGCGTTGGAAGCACAGAGTCTTAGCCACTGGACCACCAGAGACGTCTCTGTTAATAGATGTTTTAGTTGCTTTCACCTTTCGGCTGTTGTGAATAATGCTGCAGTGGACATGAATGTGCAAATGTCTCTTTGAGAGTCTGTTTTCAGTTTTTTTGAATATATACCCAGAAATGGGACTTTTGGATTATATGATAGTTCCTTTTTTAGTTTTTTGGGGAACCTCCATACTGTTTTCTCTAGGGGCTGTACCATTTTACATTGTAGACAACAGTCCACAATAGTCCCAGTTTCTCTGTGTCCTCTCTAACATGTGTTGTTTTCTGGGTTTTAATAGTTGCCATCCTAATCTGTGTGGTTTTAATTTGCATTTCCCTAATGCTTAGTGATATTGATCATCTTATCATATGCTTGTTGGCTGTTTATATGTCTTCTTTGCAGAAATGTCTATGTAAGTTTAAGTTCTTTGCCTATTTTTAAATTGTATATTTATTGTTGTTGTGTTGTTGGAGCACTTTATATATTGTGGATATTAATTCCTTGTCAGATATCTGGCTTGCAAGTACTTTCTCCCATTTTGTAGGTTGCATTTTACTGTGTTTTAATTTCCTTTGCTGTGCATAAATCTTTAAGTTTGATGTAGTCCCATTTTGCTGTTTTTACTTTTTGTTGCCTGTATTTTTATGTCGTTTCTGAGAAATCATTACCAAATCCAATAACATCAACCTTTTCCCTTTTGTTTTCTTCTAGGAATTTTGTAGTTCAGGTATGGTTTAGGCCTTTAATCCATTTTGAGTTAGTTTTTGTATGTGGTATAAGGCATGGATCCATTTGTATTCTTTTACATGCAGATAAATCACATTTTGTTGAAGAAACTGTCCTTCCCCGTTGTGTAACCTTGGCACTTTTCTTAAAGATCATTTGACCATATATATGAGGGTTTATTTCTGGATTCTCTATTCTGTTACATAGATCTTTTATTTATTTATTTATTTATTGCTGCACAAGGTCTTCATTTCGGTGTGATCATTACTGCTTACAGGGGCTTTTCTAGTAGTCGGATGTGGCCTTCTTTTGTTGTGGAGCATAGGCTCCAGTGGTTGAGGTGTGTGGGCTTAGCTGCCCTGTGGCATGTTTGATTTTAGTTCCCCGACCAGGGATCAGACCTGTGCGCCCTGCATTGGAAGGCAGATTCCTAACCACTGGACCACTGGGGAAGTCCCTGTTACATTGGTCTTTATGCCAGTTCAGTTGTGCTGTTTTGATGCTATCTTTTGTATGGGAATTCGGCAAAATTCGTGAGCTACGTTTCTGCTACCTCTGTCTTCTTCAGATTTTTACTTTTCACAAATTTGAAGAGGATATCTTATGTTTTCAACTATGTAATTAATATAAGTGCTGTTCGGGACAGAGTAAAACAAATGTCAGCTAAAGGCTGCCTTTAGTTTGCCATTGATTTCTCAATACTCTTTGGATGTGTTTGTGGCTCAGTTGCTAAGTTGTGTCCAGGTCTTATGATGCCATGGACTGTAGCCTGCCAGGCTCTATGCTCATAGGATTTTCAAGTCAAGAATACTGGAGTGGGTTGCCATTTCCTCCTGAGGGGAACTTGCCAACCCAGGAATTGAACCCATGTCTCCTACCTGTGTCTTCTGCATTGGCAGGCGTATTCTTTACCACTTGGGCCATCTGGGAAGCCCTGAGATAATATGATGGTGGGAACTCCTTTAAAGTATATTCTTTAAGTAAAAGAGTAAGTCTTAACTTGATCTAACTTTTCTTGTCTCAAGCCTGTCTTTTGTGGCAGATTCTTTGCTGCTAAGTGTGTGATGTCATTCTTAATGTCAGCTTTTTATGATGGGGATTATATTAACCATATTTTGAGGTTGAGAAAACAGATTTCTAGAGAGTAAGTGAAACAGTGGAGCCTGAATTTGAACTTAAGTCTGACTAGCCTCCAAGCCCAGGTTGTTTCCACTATACTAATCAGAGGTTAGAGACACTGTGCCTGCCATCTTCCTTCATCAGAACTTGTCTTCTTTGTGTCTAAAGACAAATCTACGTGCCGACTGTTCTTGTCCTCCTTGGGAGAGATGGCGATCAGTTAGGAACCAAGGGATGGGCAATCTGTGATGAAAGTATGAGGACATTTTAGCTGCTGTATTGCTCTGCATTGTCCATTCATTTACTTGTAAAATTATTTCAAAGGTCAGTGATAAAGACTACTGTTTCATTTGTATAATAATTACTATTAAAAGGTTTCTGTTAGTACCGTTCATTTAATTTTCTTTTTGGCTTTTCACTATTTTTTCCCAACTATTTATTGAGGTAAAATTGACAAGCAAAATTTAAAATATTTAAAGAATACATCATGGTGATTTGATATGCATTGTGAAAGGATTCCCCCATCTAGTTAATTAATTCATCCATCATCTGACATATTTGTCTTTTTTTTAGGTGAGTCCAAGTTCTACTGTTAGCAAATTTCAGTTTTGCAATACAGTGTTGTCAACTATAGTGTTGTCACCATGTTTTACATTAGAACCTCAGAACTTATTCATCTTATAGCTGAAAGTTTGTACTCTTACTAACAGCTCCCTATTTCCCCGCAGCATTACTCTAGCTGGAATATGCCAGACAGAGAAGGACAAATACCCTTCTGTATTAATAGAGTGAGAGACTTCTGCTTTTGCATGCACATATTAATAAATTTAGTCCGTTATTTGATTTATATATTTGAAATGTGTTAGTGAGAAAGTCCATACTTTAATTTCCATAATTATTCATGAATGTGTGCAGTATTAGATGTAGACTGAGAATAAAGTTTGCTGAGTATAAAAATCATGTGAAAAACAAAGTCATTGTGAAAAGAGGTTACCATGTATGTGCATCATGCACTTTTAGAAAACTTAGATTGCATTTTAGAAATTGAAGTATAGTTTATTTGCATCATTTTAATTTCAGGTACAGAGCACCGTACCTGACTCAGCATTTTTTATAGCTTACTCTCCATTTAAAATCACGACAAAGCAGTGACTATTTTCCTGTGCTGTATAGCGCATCCTGTGGCCTATCCATTTTATACATCGTAGTTCTTACCTCAACCCCCTATTCCCACCTGCCTCATAAGTGAAACAGAAACAAACTCACAGGTATAGAGAACAGACTTAAAAAGTTGCTTTTTAAACCATGAAAGAATGTATGCTTTTAAGATTTCTTAGGAGGGATACACCATTTGTTGTTGTTGCTTAGTTGCTCCGTCGTGTCTGACTATTTTGTGACCCCATGGACTGTAGCCCACCAGGCTCCTCTGTCCATAGGCTTTCCCAGGGCATGATACTGGAGTGGGTGGCCATTACCTTCTCTAGGGCATCTTCCTGACTGAGCCTGCATCTCCTGCATTGACAGGCGGGTTCTTTACCACTGAGCCACCGAGAAAGCCCTTGTAGTTTCTGTGGCAGTTCATGCTGTCATTTTTGATAGTTCTCATTCTCACAAGGTTCTTCATTTATATTGATTCAATAATATCTCCTCTGAATTATAACTTTTGGCTCTAGTTTGTTCCACTCTATCTTCTTCCATATAATAGGTCTTTACACATTTGGAGAAAGTTCTTATATGTGCTTCTTAATTTTTAAGCACTTTTAAAATCACTTTTCTGACTAAATCTTTTATGTAAAATTTTCCAGACCCTTTGCCAGTTTGAAAAGGCTTGATCTATCATAGATGCCTTTTACAGTGTATTATTGTTTGGCCTATTTTGTGACAAAGAATCATAGAGGGAGGAATATTGTTACAGTGCTTCTAAAGTTTGATGACAGATGCTCCAGTGCTACCGGTTTACTGGAGGTAGAACTTAGACAGCTACCCAGCCTTTCTCTTGCATCATTTCTGCTGCCTCCTATGTCTGTACTGCCAACCTGTGCTGTACTGGCAACTGTACTGGCAAGTCTTGGCCTGGGTTTCTGCTCTTCTGTAACTGGCTTTACACATGACCCCTTGTGGTTGCCTGACTCACAAGTCTTGATACATCTTTTTAGCTGCTTTAGTCTCTCATTTCTTCTATTCGGAATTTCCCAGCAGAGGAGCCAGGTTTGTCTAAGTTACCTTTTATAGGTCACTCTGGTCATAAGTTGCTTGCCAGTTGCTTACCCTTGCCCACCTAATAGTCCCATTCATTGACTCAGCAAGTATTTTATTAAGTATCTAATACATACTAGTTATTGTTCTAAATGCCTGGGATACATCAGTAAACATAGCAGGTCAAAATCACTGTTTCCATTCTGGTGAGATGAAATATACAAGTAGAAGTAAATGTACTAGTCAAATTAATGATTTCATAATTTCTCTCTGGTTGCTAAGAGAGAGAGGATTGTGTGCATCTGAACATGGCTGCTGCCCTTCATTGAACTGGTGCCATTTTTGATAGAATGTGATATGGGCAGATGGACTTCAGAAAGCAGCTCTAATATAGATAACCACCGATCTAGTTGTGTAGACAAACATAGAGAAGATTTTTAAAATTATGCATTAGAGTAGCATTTCTCAAAATTCAGAGCCTTTGTTAAGCCAGGTAGTATATATTTTATATGTGTATACTTTAAACATATACATGATACTAAAATGATTGATTTCTGCCAGTTGATACGATCAACAGATATTAAGCATCCTGTTTCATATAGAGCAAAGTATTGCATTTCCTCAGTTAATTAACCCTTACTGACTTCATTTCTTCTGCAAATGAACATCTTCCTCATACTATTAGCTATTCCACACCTAGCATGCTACTTAGCACTCCCTGAGAATACTGTTTGACTTTCCTGCAGTCATCTGGTAAGGCTTGAGCAGTCATTTTGGCAGGGTGAGTGGTTGGATCATCCTAGGTCACTTGATAATCCTTGTGGTGGGCCGGGTAAGTGGATTACCCTGCCAGGACCCAGGGGAAGGTGGATTACCACACATAAAGGAGGGAAAAGTGTGCCTGATCACGCCAGTATTTCCTCACCCTTCCTAAATTTGTGTGGGGCGGTTTGTCTAGCATTTGCTCTTTTTTTTAAAGAAAGCTATTTCCAAATGTGTTGGTATCCTGCTAAGCGTCCCACTTTTTATGTATGAGCTCCACATTTGGTCATTGTATTTCCTGATTTTATGATTCAGTGGTAGAGTAGGGGCTGGAAAGAAAATCAGAAAGGCCTTGTCTAATAACTGCCCCCTCTTTTTTTTTTTTCCAATTTAGCTGTATGCAATGCACTGAACAATCACAATTTGTCAGCCTAGCACCTGTCTTTTCTAAGAAGTGACCCCATTTCTTTTGAGAAGTGTCTCTCTCCCTACCCAGTTACCCATGCCCATTTAATACATAGTGCAAATCGGAGCTGCTTCCACAGCCATTCTGATTGACTTCACCTCTGGACACAACAATCAGCCCACAGGTAGACATTTGACTCTAAAACAGTCTTCCCACAACATGGCTTGCTCTTCAACATAAAATGTCATCTTGTCAGCATTCTTAAATACAACCAGTGCTTCCTGTAAGAATAGTTTTAGGTAGATTATATAAACTTGGAAAATAAATTTAAACATTCAGTTTAAACTCTTAAAATCCAAAAAGAAGCATCAGACAATGTTCGTTTATTTCCACAGGGTATTCTCCTAAGTTTCTCAAAAGTTAGCTGCATCAATTTGCATATTTGATATTCAAAACAAAGTTACTGTAACTCCTTCCACATTTTATTTATGAAATACCATGTTACCATTTTTATTTTTGCCTTTTAATAACCTAATTTCTATTTACAAATAGCATCGTATACGGAAGTTGTATCACTCATGAATCATATTTCTCTGTGTGCTTACAAATGTTACATCAGCATTTCACCCTACATTTTCATGTTATTGACAGACTGCATATCATTATGAAATCAATAAATTAAGTATATGGCCCCTAGAGACCTTTAGAAAGTTATATTCCTACTTACAAGGAGCTTTTTACTTCTCAAATTGGCATTAACTAAACAAGTGAAAATAACAGTCTCATTCTTATACACAGGGTGTAAAAAATTATATCTTTCTCACTGGCCCTTTGACTTTGTGTGAGTTTTTAAAATTTTCATATTCTTTGATCCATTAGTTATATAACTAAGATTTTTTCTGGGCAAAAGTGAGACGAGGATAAAGATTTGTATAGAAAGGTGCTTTCATAGCATTATTTATAATAGAGAAACTAGGAAATATATATAATTGTCAAAGGCATGTTAGAAAACATTAATAATAAATCAATATATAAACTTGAGTTTAGCATTATCTTGATTCTGATGAAAAAAATACACGTATGAGAAAAGCCTAGGGTAAAATCCAAACATTAGCAGTAATTGTCTTCGGGTGTGGGATAGTAGATGATTTCTCCTTTATATTTTTATATATTAAAATTTTTTCTGCAGCTGACATTTATTATTTTTATGATTAGTAAAAATTGATGTTATAAAATATTTCCTGAGCCTGAAGTACATGAGTTATGACTTTGAGAATTGAAAGCGATATGGGAACACCTGATTAAATATGATGAGATACATAATATTCATATCACTTTTTAAAAAGTGAGAGGAGATTTAAGTTTAAAACAGTTTCCATCAGTATTAACAAATCTATTGAAATAAACATTTAGCTCAGCATGAACTAAGTGTCAGGCATTCATTGTGCTAGGTACTTGGGCATATAAAGATGGTTCTGAAAGAACAAGAAGCTGTCTGTCATTTCTGTAAAAATTTCCATGATTTCTCTGCTACTTCTGTCATTGTACTTATTGTGATATACTGAAATTATCAGTTCATTTTTCTGTTTTCTGTTCTCTTAATTCTTTGAGATAGGGGCCATGTCTTTTTCATTGTATATCTCCAGTGTCTAGTAATTTGTTGAATTAAGTTTGCTATGAATGTAAGAACTGGTGATACTTGAGGTGGATTTTGGAAGCTGAGTGTCTATAATAAATCACTTTTAGTTTACTCTTACTGAAATCCTTTGTTTCCCTATAATGGTTGGTATATGAAGAGTTACTATACTGCAGCAGTTGTTCATTTTTGAGAATGTTTTTATTTTGCCTTTTTCAAATGTGACCTCAATTTTAGAACAATTCTGAGTTGGTCAATAAGATGAATTTAACTTTCCATTTATCTTTTAAAGGTAAGAATTTGGTCATAAAGTGATTGAAGTCTGAGTGAGGGCCAAAGGGAAGTTCAGTTCACAGGGATGAGAATGAGAGGTGATAGTGGATGATTTCTTTCTAAAAAATTGAATCAGGTGTTAAGGTTTCCTTAAGTTAGATGCACAAATAACCAGAATGCTGTTGCTTTTACTTCAGGGTGAGTGGGAACAACATGCAGAATAGATAAGCTCAGGAAGCTCTTTAAAAAGTACAGCAAAAAGCAATTTAGACCTAGCATGTACTCTCTAATCCAAATTGCTCACAGATTATATCCCCAAAGATCAATTTTGAATTGATCTGATCTTTAGTGTCACAAGGTAATTTTGTAATAGTAATGATAGAGTAATGATATAGACTCTGTCTATCAAGGGATTAGATATGACAGAGTGCCTGAACTATGGACAGAGGATCGTGACATTGTACAGGAAGCAGTGATCAAAACCATCCCCAAGAAAATGAAATGCAAATAGGCAAAATGGCTGTCTGAGGAGGCCTTACAAATAACTTAGAAAATAAGAGAAGCCAAAGAGGCAAAGGAGGAAAGGAAAGGTATACCCATTTGAATGCACAGTTCCAAAAAATAGCAAGGAGAGATTAGAAAGCCTTCCTCAGTGATCAGTGCAAAGAAATTGAGGGAAAAAATAGAATGGGAAAGACTAGAGAGCTCTTCAAGAAAATTAGTGATACCAAGGGAAAAATTCATGCAAAGATGGGCACAATAAAAGACAGAAATGGTATGGACCTGACAGAAGCAGAAGATACTGAGAAGAGATGGTGAGAATACACAGAAGAACTACAAAAAAGATCTTCATGACCCAGATATCCATGATGGTGTGATCACTCACCTAGAGCCAGACATCCTGGAATGNCAAAGGAGCCCACGAGCTGGGTACTTCAGCTGAGAAGGTATGGAGTTCTGTGGGACAATATGTGTATAAAATGGGGCTTCTCTGGTGGCTCCATTGATAAAGAATTTGTCTGCAATGCAGGAGACTTGGGCTCGATCCTTGGGTCGGGAAGATCCTCTCGGGAAGGAAATGGTAACCCACTCCGGTATTCTTGCGGGGAGAATTCCATGGACAGAGGAGCCTGATGGGCTACAGTCCATGGGGCCGCAAAGATTTGGACACGACTGAGTGACTATGCAAGTACTCATACGTACAAAAAGAAGCTTAGGAGACTAAGCAGATGATGAATTAATGGTCTGTAGTGGTAATATAGTTCTGCTAAATGGAGAGTTGGGTCGAAGAAAGTAACCATCATGTGAGAAGGCTAGGGGTTATGGACCATCAAGTCCTAAGTTCAGTGATTTTAAGGAAATAAAAACTTATTTTGCAAAATAAAAAAGAGGAATTTACCAAAAGAGGTGAAGAGATACCATCCAGACACTGAGGCTGGAGGCAGTTGGTAAGGATGATAGAGGAATTACAGAGGAAGCTAGGCAAGGGTGATGAGTATAAAAGGCAGACTGTTACAAGTGGTAAGATGCTGGTGTTTGCAGGAGAAAATGGGAGGNAATAAAAAAGAGGAATTTACCAAAAGAGGTGAAGAGATACCATCCAGACACTGAGGCTGGAGGCAGTTGGTAAGGATGATAGAGGAATTACAGAGGAAGCTAGGCAAGGGTGATGAGTATAAAAGGCAGACTGTTACAAGTGGTAAGATGCTGGTGTTTGCAGGAGAAAATGGGAGGATAGGAACATTACAGGAAAAACGAGTGATGCTGAGATGGCAGGAAGATGATTCTTGTGGCTCATGCCCACAAGGACTGAGAGTCAAGCTGCCTGTCCTGGGAAGTAGTGTGAAGTCTATGCACAGGTGCGTGAGTGGTAAGAATCCTGTGGGCACATGGCCACACACCTGTGGGGCCATCAACAGGGTCCTGGCTTCTGGCATCTGTGTGGAGGTGTAGGTTTGTATTCAGAGGACAATGGAATTCCATGACACCCAGTGAATAGGGGTTCTACTGAAATGGAAGCAGCTTCTTCTTCTTTTTTTTTTTTTTTTAAATAACTTCTAATATGCTTCTTCTTGGAAGAGGACATGGCAGCCCACTCCAGTGTTCTTGCCTAGGGAATTCCCATGGACAGAGGAGCCTTGTGAGCTGCAGTCCATGGGGTCTCAGAGAGTTGGACACGATGGAGCGACTAAACAAAGCACCTGCTTCTTCTCGAAAACTTGCTCTTCACTTATGTCTATGAAATTATGTTTAAAATTTGAAGCATCATTTGGCAACCCACTCCAGTACTATTGCCTGGAAAATCCCATGGATGGAGGAGCCTGGTAGGCTATGGGGTCACAAAGACTCGGACATCTTCACCATGAGTAAGCCTTTCTGTTAGGATTTTGTTTATGATTGAAAAATAAGTATAAACTATCTTTTTCTTTATTGTAGTAGAGTTGGTTAATAACATTGTGCCAATTTCTGTGTATGTGTGTTAGTTGCTCAGTTGTGTTGGACTCTTTGCAACCCCATGGATTATAGCCCACCAGTCTCCTCTGTCCTTGGAATTCTCCAGGCAAGAATAGTGGAGCGGGTTGTCATTCTCTCCTCCAGGGGATCTTCCTAACCTGGGTCTCCTGCATTGCAGGCAGATTCCTTGCCCTCTGCTGTACGGCAAAATGACTCAGCTCTACACATATATACATTCTTTTAAAAATATTCTTTTACATTATGGTTTAGCACAGGATGCTGAATATAATTCAAAGCAGAAACAGACTCATAGACATAGAGAATCGACTTGTGGTTGCCAAGTGGGGGTGGGAGGGAGAGGGACAGACTGGGAGTTTGAGGATGCTAGATTTGAGCTATTATATTAAGAATGGATAAACACTGAGGTCCTAATGTAAATGATCTTTTTAATAATACATGCCTTATTGATTCATTTATTATTTATTGGTTGCTGAAACTGAAATGTCCTGGTCAGTGAAAAAATATTTCCAACTTTCTGCAGTAACTATGACTCTTAAACCTAAGCATAAGTTGGACTCTTAGGATGGAAATGCATAACTTTATTTTATAGTAGGAATTTACTATGTTTGCTTATAAGGACAGCAATTCTGGTGCAGGAATATGCCCTGCTGTGATGCAATTCCATAGTCATATTAAATCCAGGTGCCCCTAGTGTTGTTATACAAGGCTTTACTAGACACTTTGTCAAAAGCAGAAAACACATACATTCACAATGCGGATTCTTGATCATTCCGTCCGTATAGGTGTAAATGCCCATACCTCCCCTGCTTTGCATCAGTTACCTCTGCTCAGATCCATAGTTTCAATAGCTCATCAAGTTAGTAAAGTGAATCCCAAATTACATGTAATTTCCCCAAATTTAAAGCTACACAATAAAATAAACAAAAGCAGGGTTTCATCTTGATTCTCCCCCAGTGGAGTTAGAATTTGGTGAGAATTGAGGTGAGAGTTGGTAGGATTTATAAAGCCACACTCTAAGTAAAATCAGCAACCTTGGCTCAGATCCATTTGCTCTGATTACAAATGACTAATTTAATTGAAGATCACCTCCAGACATTGTTATTAGATACAGTTGTGAAATGATTTGCTGTAGCAGTAGGGACTTTTAGATCTTGGGTACATATAAAATTTTAATGAAATGGGCATTTAAGGATTACCATTATAGTATATCATGTAGTCTATGATTCAAATGTTACATTATTTTTACATGAAATTATAATAAACCAGGATGGGTGCAAGGTCTGGGATTTTAAAATGACAACATTATGTTGTTAGCAAAATTTAAGCTCCTTTGCTTTCTTTTATCTGAGAAGGAAAATACATGATATTTAGAAACAGGGCAGGATTCCTCCTTGCCATAGACTGGGAGATGCTTGAAGATTTGATACCTATGACTGATCTCAAGAAAATATGAGATATATTGGGCAGAATGTATCAACAGTAGACACCCTAGTAACAGTTCCACTGCAGGGGGAAGTCTCTAACCATTGTGATCTCATTATTCTGACCAGTGATTTGTTTAGTTGTAGAAGCAGCTTGGCTCCACTAGAATGAAGCTGTATGAAGACAGGAGGTTATTTATTTATTTTTTGTTTACTGTCTTATGCACTGATGTATCCCTAAAACTTAGAACGGTGACATGCCTATGGCAGATACTCAATAAATAATGAAAGAAAAATGAGGGGCACTTAAAGAGAGAGAAAAAGAGACAAGGGGAAAAGGAAGGATAGAAAGAAGGGAGAATGGGAGGGAGAGAAAAAGGGAGAAAAGAAAGACAGATTCAGGAAGGAAGAAAAAGAGGAGAGGAAAGAAAGGATACAGACGGACATGAGAGGAGAGGATTGCTTGGGCTTCTGGAATCACTCCATTGACTTCTCTAGTACTCTCTGCCTACTTGACCTGAGCAAGGATCATTGCTCTCTTGCTGTTGGCAGTCAGTCTAAGACCATAAAGACAACCAACCATAGAAAAGAATTGAGATCACGTATAATAAAGAGATAGGAAAACACCAGAGTTCTTTTTTCCAGTTTAGTAGGAATATAATTGACACATGTCACTATATAAGTTTAAGGTGTGCAGCATAATGATTTAAATTACATATTATTCTGAAATATATATTTAGCATCCATAATCTCTTATAGATACAATGAAAAGAAAAAAAATTTTTTTCTTGTAATGAGAACTTGCAGTATTTTCTCTTAACTTTCATATATTTCATACAGTATTAACTATAGTTACCATGTTGTACACTATATCCCTAGTGCTTATTTCTCTTATAACTGGAACTTTGTACCTTTAGGTCACCTTCCACTAATTCCCCCTCTCCCTACCCCTTAGCTCTGGTAACCAAAAATCAGTTCTCTTTTTCTATGAGTTTTTTTTTTTTTT
>SJYA01002274.1:1823716-1914223 GCA_006410615.1 Neotragus moschatus | reverse complement strand
GAACCAGAGATCAAATTGCCAACATCTGTTGGATCATTGAAAAAGCAAGAGAGTTCCAGAGAAACATCTAATTCTGCTTTATTGACTACACCAAAGCCTTTGACCGTGTGGATCACAATAAACTGTGGAAAACTCTTAAAGAGATGGGAATACCAGACTACCTGACCTGCCTCCTGAGAAATCTGTATGCAGGTCAGGAAGCAACAGTTAGAACTGGACATGGAACAACAGACTGATTCCACATAGGGAAAGGAATACATCAAGGTTGTATATTGTCACCCTGTTTATTTAACTTATATGCAGAGTATAGCATGCAAATGCCAGGCTGGATGAAGCACAAGTTGGAATCAAGATTGCTGGGAGAAATATTAATAACCTCAGATACACAGAAGACACCATCCTTACAGCAGAAAGTGAAGAACTAAAGAGCCTCTTGCTGAAAGTGAAAGAGAGTGAAAAAGTTGACTTAAAACTCAGCATTCAGAAAACTAAGATCATGGCATCTGGTCCCCTCACTTCATGCCAAATAGATGGGGAAACAGTGAAAGACTTTATTTTTCTGGGCTCCAAAATCACTGCAGATGGTGACTGCAGCCATGAAATTAAAAGATGCTTGCTCCTTGGAAGAAAAGTTATGACCAACCTAGACAGCATATTAAAAAGCAGAGACATTACTTTTCCAACAAAGTTCTGTTTAGTCAAGGCTATGGTTTTTCCAGTAGTCATGTATGGATGTGAGAGTTGGACGATGAAGAAAGCTGAGCACCAAAGAATTGATGCTTTTGAACTGTGGTGTTGGAGAAGACTCTTGAGTGTCCCTTGGACTACAAGGAGATCCAACCAGTCCATCCTAAAGGAAATCAGTTCTGAATATTCATTAGAAGGACCAATGCTAAAGCTGAAACTCCAATCTTTTGGCCACCTGATGCAAAGAACTGACTCATTTGAAAAGACCCTGATGCTGGGAAAGATTGAAGGCGGGAGGAGAAGAGGACGACAGAGGATGAGATGGTTGCATGGCATCGTCGATGGACATGAGTTTGAGCAAGCTCCAGGAGTTGGTGATAGACAGGGAAGCCTGGCGTGTTGCTGTCCCAAGGTCACACAGAGTCAGACACGACTGAGCAACTGAACTGAATAATATAGATGAGTGGTTTTCAACCAGGGGCATTTCCCTCCCAGCTCCTCAACCCTGAGCATATTTGGCAGTGATTTGGAGACATTTTTGGTTGTAACAACTTAGTGGTATTAGATGTGGTGTTATTAACTTTTAGTGCGTTAAAGCTAAGGATGTTACTAAACATACTATAGTGTACTATAATGCACAGGATAGCTCCCCTCCCACTGCCTTCAAACCCAACAAGGTATTATCTGGCCCAGAATGTCAGCAGTGCTGATGTGGAGAAACCCTGTTTAGGCAATTGCCTAATTTCCAGGCCACTCTGAAAAATCTTTCTTTAACCCTGCACAGTGCTTAGAACGCATAACTGAAGCTTAGTGCTAACAGTGCCATTTCATTTGCCATTTAAGATTACTTTGTCTGCATGGTAAAAGTTTTAAAGTTCAACTTGAGATACTGAGCAGAAGCTGGCTTTCCTTATTGGAAATAAAGGGTAGTTACTCCCATGATGTGGAGACTTGATTTCACATGCCTGTTTTTCATAGTATTTTTGTGTCACTCTTTTGAGAGTCCATAGGATGGGAATTACCTATCATTTCAGTATTGTGTTTAGGAGATAGCTTTATACCTTTTAAAACATGAAAATGCTTAATCAGTATATAAATTTATTTAACAAGTATTCATTTAGAAATAACTATTAATAAAATGAGTATTCAGATTTTTAAGTATCTGTAACTTAATGCACTTTGATTTTATTAATAGGGTCAGGAGCAGGTCTGGGGAAAATAGTCCAGAGATTTCCACAGAAGGACTGGGATGATACACCTTTTCCACAGGGAATTGAATTGGTAAGTTGATGTTGTATTACTGTACTTTTATGATACTTTTCTTGTTTAATTTATGGTTATATTTATGTTGCCATTACTTTTAAGTCATTTGGTGATTTAATTGTAACACATTATTAAAAATAATCTCCCCAACACAGAAACCTTTGACTTACATTGGTTCTGGAATACCTGTTTTGCTGTTCTTCCCATTTAAATTTCTATTTAATATTAAAGATGAAATAGATGATCTTTATGTACCTGGAAGCTGAAAAATTCCTCTGATTCTTATAATCAAACTCTTAGCCTAGTATCTTCAGTGATAGTATGTGTCATTAATCAAATATTTATTGTATTTTTTTTTCCTGAAAATTTCAAGGTCGTTGTTTTAGTGAAAACTAAATAAAAACGTAGATAAACAAAACCAAAGGTTGGTTTAATAGTGATCAATCATAGTTTGAATTTGGTCTTTCTAGTTACAGGATTTGTATGTTGTTTTGTAATAGTGCAATTAACTGCTTTATTTTTGTCAACCATTTTAAAGCAATTTATGGTTGAGCGTGATTTATATGACTAACATTCTCTCTGGTGGTGGATCTGTGGTGATAAAATCAGACTGAAAAGATGATCGTATTTTTGCAATATGACTATAAAGTTTAAAGGTGTGTATATATGTGTTTGTATATATGTGTGTTCATCTATATTGTATGTATATTTACACACACGAGCAGTATTCATCAAAGCAGTTGTTTTGAGTGAACAGTTGGTGTAATATGACAATGAAGAGAAGAATGCTTGGGTTGAAAATCCGAGCTGAATGGTGTGATTTCTGGCAAGTTACTTAGTTTCTTGAGCAACAAGAGTCTTCCATCTATAAAATGAGGACTCTGATAATACTAATCTCATAGGGTTATGTAAAAATGAAATGAGAAAAATACAAATAAAGTGCTTAGAACAGTGTCTTCCATAAAGTTCTCAGTAAATATGGTAGCTTGCTGATGTTAGTATTGTTGTCGTTGGCTCTGTGTTTGACGTATTGCAGCTCCTGCCTCAGAGGAAGAACTGTTCAGTCTTTTGTTAGCCTGTATCAGAAATATTTATTAGTAATAAAACTGATGTTGAAAATTATGATTTTTCTTATCTTAGCAAATGACTGTCCATTTCTGCCTCCCTGAGGATAAAAGATACATTGCTAAATGCTTAATTTTGATTCTTAAACCCAGTTGTGTAAAGAAGGCTGTGAGTTCCATAGATCCACTACAGGGGATAAATCTTGAGTTTAGGTATTAAAAGGGGTTGGGGGAGAGTATGAGAATCTGTGAGGTAATAGACAGTACATTGGAAAAGACCCTGATACTGGGAAAGATTGAGTGCATGAGGAAAAGGGGACGACAGCGGATGAGATGGTTGGATGGCATCACCGACTCAATGGATGTGAGTTTGAGCAAACTCCAAGAGATAGTGAAGGACAAGGAAGCCTGGTGTACTGCAGTCCCTGAGGTTGCAGAGTTGGACATGACTGAGCAACTGAACAACAAAGTGGTCTCTGCTGCTAGTTCCTGGCACAGAGCTTCTGAAACCCTTGTAATTTCCTAAGTCAAAAAATACTAGAGACATCTTTTGTTCTAATATTTGATCTTTGATCCTGGTTCCTGCCAGAAGGCTCCTGAAACCTTTGTAACTTCCTGGGGGTAGGAGTGTTTTATTCTGATGAGGTGACTCTTGGGGGACTCCTCAATGGTTCCTGGATGAAGAGAAGGACCAAGCCATGATTAGAAGCTTGGAACTTTCAGCATTTATCTGCTATTCTCTTGAAAAGGGAGAAGGGCTGACAGTTTAGTTAATGATTGATCATGCCTACATGAAGAAGCCACCATAAAAATCCCCAAAGTATGGGATTCGGAGAACTTCCAGGTTGTTCAAACATCCACCTACTGGGAGGGTGATGCACTCCAGCTGCACAGAGAGAGACACTCCTGTGCTTGGGACCTTCCCAGGCTTCCCTCTGTATCTCTTCATCTGCTGTTCATCTGCATTCCTTATCACATCTTTTAATAAACTGGTTGTATTGTAAGTGAACCACTTGAGCAAATTAATTGAATCCAAAGACGTTGAAGTCACGGAACCTCCTATTTGTAGCCAACTCATACAGAAGTTGCGGAGAAGGCAATGGCACCCCACTCTAGTACTCCTATCTGGGAAATCCCATGGATGGAGGAGCCTGGAAGGCTGCAGTCCATGGGGTCGCCGAGGGTCGGACATGACTGAGCGACTTCACTTCACTTTTCACTTTAATGCGTTGGAGAAGGAAATGGCAACCCACTCTAATATTCTTGCCTGGAGAATCCCAGGGACGGTGGAGCCTGGTGGGCTGCTGTCTGTGGGGTCACACAGAGTCGGACACGACTTGAAGTGACGTAGCAGCAGCAGCAGCAGCAGCATACAGAAGTTGTAGATAACCTGGGGACCTACTTGCAGTCGGCATCTCAGGTTGAGGGGGGTGTTGGTCTCATGGAATTGAGCCCTTAACCTTAATCAGTTAAATTGTAGGATCCCCAGCAGGTGTGGATGATTGCTTGTTTTCAGGAAGAAAATCCTGCACACTGGGTGACTAGGAGTGTCAGAGTGAAGTATTCTGGGTGCCATAAACGCTACCACATGGAGGAGAAAAGTAGGCTTTTACTTTATTTTTATTTTTTTAAAAGTAAGTTTTTAAAGAGCCTCCTTGTATTCCTTTTTCTTCTCTTCCACATCTCTGCAAATACTAGTAATTGGTCTTACAGTGTGGATAACTGGCATTTGTACTATTAAAGCTTTTAAACTGTTTCACTGTCCTTTTTAGTAATGATTGAAAGGGGAGCATTTTGATACTCGAGGTCTTTTAGAACTTTTGTGTGTTCCTACCTCCCCTCACATAAATGTGCGGATGGATATAAATTAAATTATATCAGTTTGACAGTAGGAACAGTGAACACCTTCATAAATTTCAAGGACAACTGATGTTACTGGGTTAGAAGAGATCATGATTTGACTGTAGTTTATTTAGCTATGACTGAGAAGGAATACTTTCTGTATTTCAAAAGTTAAGACATAGATACTGGGATGCCTCTGATGTCTCTAGTAGTGATGGAGAGACATGTGTTGATTTTCAGTTCAGTTGAGTTCAATCACGCAGTCGTGTCTGACTCTTTGCTACCCCATGGGCTGCAGCAAGCCAGGTCTCCCTGTCCATCACCAACTCCCAGAGTTTACTCAAACTCATGTCCATTGAGTCAGTGATGCCATCCAGACATCTCATCCTCTGTCGTCCCCTTCTCTTCCTGCCTTCAATCTTTCCCAGCATCAGGGTCTTTTCAAATGAAGGCAGTTCTTTGCATCAAGGGTCAAAATATTGGAGTTTCAGCTTTAGCATCAATCCTTCTAATGGATATTCAGGACTGATTTCCTATAGGATGGACTGGTTGGATCTTGCAGTCCAAGGGACACTCAAGAGTCTTCTCCAACACCACAGTTCAAAAGCATCAATTCCTCAGAACTCAGCTTTATAGTCCAACTCTCACATCCATAACTGACTACTGACAAAAGCATAGCTTTGACTAGATGGACCTTCGTTGGGAAGGTAATGTCTGCTTTTTAATATGCTGTCTAGGTTGGTCATAACTTTTCTTCCAAGTAGCAAGCTTGGTCCGTACCATTTCTATCTTTTATTGTGCCCATCTTTGCATGAAATGTTCCCTTAGTATCTCTAATCTTCTTGAAGAGATCTCTAGTCTTTCCCATTCTGTTGTTTTCCTCTATTTCTTTGCACTGATTACCGAGGAAGGCTTTCTTATCTCCCCATGCTATTCTTTGTAACTCTGCATTTAAATGGGTATGCCTTTCCTTTTCTCCTTTGCCTTTGGCTTCTCTTCTTTTCACAGCTATTTGTGGCATCCATTTTGCCTTTTTGCATTTCTTTTTCTTGGAGATGGTCTTGATCCCAACCTTCTCTACCATGTCACGAACTTCCATCCATAGTTCTTCAGGCACTCTGTCTATCAGATCTAATATGTTGACTTTACTACTAACTAAATGGATATTTTTTCTTTGTGGGACAGACAGTCCTGTGTTTGGGTGCTGTCAGGGTCTCTCCAGTAATAAGTAGAGTCTTATTGGATTGGTGAAACTGAGATGTTAAGAAGGAGCATAACTTTTCCTCACCTAAGATTTTCCTAGATGATTATGTTGGGTGATTTTTTGTGAAGCATTTCAGAATGTTTGGGGCTAGATTAATATTTAAAGATTATTTATCATACTGGATTACATTGGGAACTTTCTCTTGCCTTTAAATTTTTTCATAATTGATAGCAATTCCCATTTTCTAATGTCTATTGTGTTTGTCAGGTACAGAATAAATTTGTTTATATTATCTATCAAACCCATTTTAAAACATACAAAATTGTTAACTCACATTTTTGTTTTATTATTTATTGCTGTCCATGGGGGTCACAAAAAGTTGGACACAACTTAGTGACTGAGCACACATACACTTTATACCTTATATGTTAGAAACGTGCAACTATTCTGCATATTAACAGCAATAACTTGAAAACTGTGATATACTGTGTAATCTAGAGCAACTCCTGCAGCTTTAAGACCAGAGATAGACCTAATAAAATTTTAGTGTAGTTGAAGATGATCTGGTTCAGTCTCTTAAGTGGTTTGTTGATTCCAGGGTTGTAGTGACCCTTTTCTGATGACTTACATTAAAAAAAAATCTTAGCTCCTCCAAGGTGGTGGTAGTGGAGCAACTTTTTAGCATGTAACGTTAATGTTAATATCTAACAGTTGCATATGATTGATAGAATATGATGAGTTGACAAATTAGATGATTAGAGATAGTATTAATATATCTAATTTGTTGCCATTTCCTTCTCCAGTGCATGAAAGTGAAAAGTAAAAGTGAAGACACTCAGTTGTGTCCGACTCTTAGCAACCCCATGGAATGAAGCCTACCAGGCTCCTCTGTCCATGGGATTTGCCAGGCAAGAGTACCAGAGTGGGGTGCCATAGCCTTCTCCAATATTGAGAATTAGGAAGTTTAAACAGTTTCGCTAAGGTCTAACAGCTGAGATGCAGCAGAACTAGGATTCAAACCCAGGTCTTTTAACTCTCAGTCTCAGTCAAAATCTGAGAATATTCTGAGAGTGATACTTTAAGCTATGGTTAACATTTACATGCAGGATCTGAAAACAGGATTCTATAATTTGGTAGACCTGAGGTTCAGAAATCTTAAAAGAATGCTGTGCTAAAACAATGCTGTGTTATTAGAAGCCAGTTTCATTTATTTATTTTATTTGAGGATAAGCCTGGCTTCAGAACATAGTATTATATTGAAATTATTTTCTGTTGTCATCTTTCCTGCCCACCCAGGAGGTATTTCATGTATTCAAATTCTAATTGAAAGGCAATTGTGTTCAGCCTGAAGACCAAACGTTATGACTTGTGGGAAAGGATTTTAGACATTCATTCACTAGTAAGTCAAATCCCAAATTTAATACAGAGGATGCTGAATTTAGTCTTTCTAAAGCTTTTGTGTAAAAAACTTGCCTTCTCTTTCTTTTCTTCCATTGAGATGTGTGAACTTTAATTTGGATGGTTTTTAAAAATAAAAATATGAAAATAAGCTAAACCAAGCATAATGACTGCTTTTCCAATTCTAGGATATTTTTATCTTTTCTCGTACCTTTTAGGCATACATGGAAACCACAGACAGTCATAAAAATAAAGTTTCAGTCAATTTTAGTGACTATTTCAAAGAAAATTTAAGAATTGTTCTGCAGAGGCATTCTATGGCTAACAGTCTATTTCTGATCATGGGAAGCAATGTTTGTATTGGCTTTGTTTTGGAAATCAACAAATAGTATTGTTTTAGGCACCAACTCTTTTTAAAGATGCTCTGTCTCAGAAGTGAATTTTTTTTATATTCACATTCAAAAAATGTGTCACAATCTTCACTGGGGAATGCCTATACCAAGGCATTTGTAGATCTTTCTGATTTGTTTTTTAGAAGACTAAAGTACTGTGATTGAAAAATGTTGTGGCTTGGGTAAAAGAGGATTAAATGTTTCCTTAGGATTTCTAAACTTGAGGTTCTTAAGATATTAGTTCATTTGTTTAAGTTATAAACTAGTGATTTGACTACCAGCATGAATCCAGTTTTCTGTAGTTTTAAGTATAGATTGAGGAGAAGAGATGCAAAATACTTTGTATTCAACATTCTGAAGGTGGAACTTAGGAGAAGTAGTCTTAGTATGGGATGCTATTTGAAGGCAGAGAAGTAAGTATAAGCGTCATGTAATATTTTAATTCTTTAAGCTGTTTAGAATGCACTGAATACTGCAAATGGGCTTGTAGCTATCCACCTGACCTAGATATAAGTACTGTTTGGTCAGGGGACTGAGTGTGGAAAGGATAAAAGAGAATTTTCCCCCTCTTTGTAGAGGAGTATGCGTGAAAAGAGAATGAGAAAGGTAATGAACATATTGGATGACAGAATCAGGTTTCATAAATATTTTAAAAGGCTGGAGTTACAGGTCCTTCATATAAGGGGATTAAATTTAATAGGTGAAAATGTAGGTCCTGCATGTGAGTATAAAAAAATGAGATATATAAGTAATTATTTAGAGTAAAGAAAGCAGAATGCTTTCCCAGAGATTTGACAAATACAAAAAGACAGCTAAAAATTAAAATATATAATTATAGAAGATACCTGTGGTGGCTCATTCAGTAAAGAATCTGCCTGCAATGCAGAAGACACAAGTTTGATCCCTGGATCCAGGAAGATCCAGTGGAAAAGAAAATGGCAACCCAGTGCAGTATGCTTGCCCGGGAAATCCCATGGACAGAGGAGCCTGGCGGTCTGTGTAGTCCATGGGGTTGCAAATAGTTGGACATGACTTAGTGACTAACGCTGAGAATTAGTAGTCTCTGTTGTGCTAGAGAATCTTTCGTTTACCCAGTCTCCTTGGTCTCCTCTCAGAACCACCTCAGGAAAGGTTTTATTTCCATGCGGGGGTTCTGTTATACCTAAAGCTTTGATGCCATAGAGAACTTTCTGAGGAAGCTGTAGAGCTACAGTACACAAGCCTAACCTTTTACAGATTTTTGTTGTTTGTAAACAGCCTGGCTCCATTACCACACAGAATACTGCTGTTCATCTCTTATGTAATTGTCAAATCACCCCTATGGGTTGTTCTGTACTTTTTAACTTCAAGTTCCTCATTCTGGTCTTCATTTTTCATTGATCCCAAGTATTAACTTAAAAAAGCCTTTTCCTGACTGTATCTCTTTAGCTATTATCATATTTCTTCTTTATTATGAAATGCTTCAAATGATTCTTCTTCATTTGCCATCTCCATTTCTGTAAGAACCTGGTGTGGTACTATGGAAGGAATATGGCATCTGAACTTAAAAACCTTAAGCAAAGTTAATTTACCTTTTTGATAATATTACTTTTCCTATAAGACTGTTAATGTTCTGATTTCTTGCTATCCACTCTCATCTCTTATACCCATCTCACCCACATCTCAGGGGCTTATTCTGAAGTATAGTTATGCCCTCTCCATTCTAAAATTGCAAAGTTGAAGTTTGTTAGTATTTTCTGAATTCATTAAGGTAATGCTTGATGTTATAATAGGTAAACCTTGAAGCCTTAGGGGCTAAAATGAGATAAGCTTTTTTTCTTCTTACTTGCATGATCACATACTAGATTGGCAGTAGGGTAGACAAGAGTGTGGTTTGGTATCTTCAAAGTTTCATCTTGAGCATCACCATTCAGTTGGCAGAGTAGTAAGAGAAAACATGGAGGATAGTAAAGGTGGATTTTATGGGGAAGGTCTGGGAGGTTGTATGTGTGTGTGCTCCATTGCTTCAGTCGTGTTCAACTTTTTGTGACCCTGTGGATGTAGCCTGCCGGGCTCCTCTGTCCATGGGATTCTCCAGGCAAGACTACTGTAGTGGGTTGCCATGCCTTCCTCCTGGGGATCTTCCTGACCCAGGGATCAAACATGCATCTCTTGCATTCAGGAGGATTTTTTACCACTGAGCCACTGGGGAAGCCCCGAAGGCTGTATACATCACTTCTCTTCCATTCATCAGAAATCAGTCTTTTAATCACAGTTAACTGTAAGGGGAGTTTGGCAAATAAAACCTAGATGTATGCCTAGGAGAAAAGGGAAACAGATTTAGTGAACAACTGCCTTTCCTCTGCCACAGTGTTCTTGTTGAAATTCAAAGATCTTTCCCTTATTCTAATTCTCTTTGACGACTTTATTTTTTGATATCACTAATTCAGTCTTTGTGGTAGAATAAAAAATACCATGGCTCAATTCCTGACACAAAGTACCTGAAATCTTCGGAATTTATTCTTTTGTATGCTAATTAGATGGCTTATGGGTTTCAGGAACCCCAGATAGCTTCAGGAAGGGGGCTGGTGTGCCAGAGTAACCAACCATGTGGTTGCTGCTGCTGCTAAGTCGCTTCAGTCGTGTTTGACTCTGTGTGACCCTATAGACAGCAGCCTACCAGGCTCCGCTGTCCTTGGGATTCTCCAGGCAAGAACACTGGAGTGGGTTGCCATTTCCTTCTCCAGTGCATGAAAGTGAAAAGTGAAAGTGAAGTCACTCAGTTGTGTCTGACCTCTAGTAACCCCATGGACCACAGCCCACCAGGCTTCTCCATCCATGGGATTTTCCCAGGCAAGAGTACTGGAGTGGGGTGCCATTGCCTTCTCCAACCATGTGGTTAGAGCATTGGAAATTTCAGGCCTGCTGGGGAGAAATGGGGGGCCGGAGATTGAGTTCAGTCATCAGTGGCCAATGAGCTACCTAATGAAACATTCGGTCATGCCTCCCTAATGAAACTTCCATAGAAACCCCTGAACGAAGGTATATACAGATCTTCCAAGTCAGTAAACACATGGATGTGCTGGGAAGGTAGTGAGCTTGGAGAAGGCATGGAGGTTTTCTGTTTTGCCCTCCCTCCATACCTTGACTTATAGATCTCTTCTATTTGGCTCTGTTTTAGTTACATCCTTTACAGTAAAATGGTAAGTGTAGATAAAGTGTTTTCTGAGTTCAGTGAACTGTTCTAATGAATTATTGAACCTGGTGGGGACAGTCATATGAATCCCTGAATTTGTAGTCTACAATCAGAAATGTGGATAATTTGGACATCCTTTTGCAGCTGGCTTCTGAAGCTGAGGACAGTCTTGTTGGCTGAGGCCTGACCCTTTGACTGTGGGATATGTACTCACTCTGGGAAGTTAGTGTCATAATTGAATTGTTTGCCACCCAGTTGGTGTTGGGGAAAACATACATATTTGGCATCAGGGAAAATACAGCCATCTCCATCAAGCTAATTTTCTCTTAATTTCAGTTAATTCTCTTGCATTTTCCTTATTTTTGTTTTGTTTTTGCGGCTTCCTTACTACAAACTGTAAAATTCAGTTTTCATTTTTTTGGTATCTTGTTTTCTCTTGGACGTGATGGCATCACTATTCTGTCAGTCTGTTATACTTGAATTCTAGTTATTCTATTGTTATTTTGTGCAATTCCTATAATCTAAGTGTGTTGCCTATATGTCTCAGAGCTAAGCCATGTTTGGTATCTCTTTCTAATCCTGGGCTTCTAATGTTGTGTGAGTTCTGGTAACAAATAGCCTGGAAGGTTTAATAAAAGATAGTTCTTGCCTAATTTCACTTGTAGCAGTTTGTGCTATGGTGGAACTGACACTTGAATAAGTCATACGTATTATTCAAATCAGAATACTTTGAGAGTGAAAGGTAGTGAGCTGGAAAACTTGCATAAACTGAGTCTATCCTGAACAAATTAATTTTTTGGTTCTTATACATATGCATATACATGTGTAAAGTTATTCATGGCAAAAGTGGAAACTACCTAAATGTCTGTCAGTAGGTGACTGACTGAATTAGTGCTACAGTCATTCATCAGAATATAATGCAACTGTTTAAAAGTATGAGATAGAAGATGTGCAAATGGCTAACAAGCACCTGGATAGATGCTAAGGTCACTAATCATTAGGGAAATGCAAGTCAAAATGAAAATGAGATACTACTTCACACCTGTTAAACGATGACTAATATAAAAATAATAGAAAATAACAAGAGTTGGCAAAGCTGTGGAGAATTACAGCCCTTGTGCACTATTGGTGGATATGTAGAATGGCACAGATGCTGTGGAAAATGATATGGCAGTTCCTCAAAAAATTCAGAACAGGCTTACTATGTGGTCCAACAATTTCACTTCTGGTTATATACCCCAAAGAACTGAAAGCAGGGACTCAAATAGATTTTTGTACACACATGTTCACAGTGGCATTATTCCCCATAGCCAAAAGCAACCCAAATATCCATTGACAGATAAATGGATAAACAAAATGTGTTATATACATACAATGAAATACTATTCAGCCTTAAAAATAAAGGAAATTTTGACATGTGGTACGACTTGAATGCTTCTTGAGGACGTTAGCCAAGGTAAAATAGGCCAGTCACAAAGTAAAGTACCTAGAGTAGCTAAATTCATAAAGAAGGAAGAATGGTGGTTACCATTGGGTGGGGAGGCAAGAATGGGGAAATGTTTAATGGGTATAGATTTTCAGTTTTGCAAGATGAAAAGTGTTCTGAAGGCTGATTACAGGACAGTATGAGTGTACTTAACACTAATGAACTGCACGTTTAAAAATGGTTAAGATGGTAAATGTTATGTATGCTGCTGTGCTGCTGCTAAGTCGCTTCAGTCGTGTCCCACTGTGTGCAACCCCATAGACAGCAGCCCATCAGGCTTCCCTGTCCCTGGGATTTTCCAGGCAAGAACACTGGAGTGGGTTGCCATTTCCTTCTCCATGTAATGTTATGTATACTTTACCACTATTAAAAACTTTTTAAAACTTTTTAGAAAAATATGAGATAGAGCTTTATTCAGTGACATGAATTAATCTCTGACACATTGTATGGCAAATATACAAAACAATTTAGAGAAGAAAGAACAAAACTGGAGGACTTGCATTACCTTGTTTCAAGACATACTGTAGAGCTCAGTATTCAAGACAGTGTGGTATTGGCTTAAAGACAGACGTGTAGATCCATGCTACAGTCTAGAAGCAAATCCCCACGTTATGCTAAACAGATATTCAGTAGAGTGGCTAAAGTAATTCAGTTGTGGAAAGATGGGATTTCCATCAAATGGTAGTGAAACAATTGAATGTCCATTTGGAAAAAAATAGCTTTGACCTTGCCTCGCACCATACAGAAAAATTAATTTGAAGTAGATCATTGGCTGAATGTAAAAGCTAAAACTGTAAAGGTTTTTAAAAGAAAACTTAGGACAGCATCTTTGCAAATCTTAGTTAAGCAGAGACTTGAATAAAGTTTCTCTGCTTTATTATGCAGAAAAGGTGGGTAGTCAGATAATAAATCCTGTTGTGTATTATAGATTTCAGTTGGATCTACAGAATCTCTGGATGCTGCTTGGGCCTTCTAATTTTTGCCGTTTCTCTTTAATGAGGAGGAGGAGACTGGGAGAAAAGAGGGGGAGATTCTAGAAACAATTTACCTAGGATCTCAGAGCAAAGGTTTCTCAGATGTTATCTATTCTGCTGAGCCAGGTTTTCTTGTCAAGCCAGAATTTTGGATATATTCAAATCTGTGGAGTGGCTTTTGCAAATAGAACTTCTTTATCAAAATTTAATTGCTATAGCTGATAGGCAACTTGAGATATAAAAACATTATTGTATGTAGAAGATTTTGTGATATAGAGGAAAGAATACTGAACTCCAGGATTTTATCTGTCTGTATCAGTATATATACCTATATATAATTTGATTATAGAAAGCAACAGCTATTTAGAGAGAGAACACCAACTCTCTAAGTTACATAATCTAGTTTCAATGGTATAATAAGGAATTATATTTTCATATTATCCATCCCCTCACACGTCACTTCTTTTTCTAATCAAGTTCTTTGGTAGCCCAGACATCCTGTTAAAGTCCCATCTTTTTTTCTTGAGTTTGTATTGTACTTATAGTATTTATGTGGAATGTTCCCTACTGTGAATATAGTCATTTTCCTTATAAGTTTTCCTAGAGTACTTGAAAACGCTTGAAAAAACAAACATGTCAGTTTTAAAAAGCATTTAAAAATGCTTCTGGTGGCCTCTAGTGGTACTTATGTGTCTATAAAAAGTCACTAATATCCGCAATATACAAAATTTTAGGTGGAGAGAGTTACTAAGTTGACAAACACAAATACGTATATTTATTGAAGAAGAGTTTTTAATCTTTGAGAATTAAAAATTTATTGATCAACTATAAACCTGTCAGTGATGTATGTACGGCTAGGTCTGTTATTGGAAATTTTATCTTTCCTTACTTTCAAGAAGGAAATAGGATTTCCCTACTTTCAAGAAATGCCTTTAAATTATATATTACATACATATCTTACTTGGGAGTGTTTCTATTCTGTACTATGTCAGCAGTATTTTACTATTGCGTTTTGCTGAAATGTGTCCATAAAGGATGGTAGAATGATTTCTGACATATCCTTAAATATAATAAAAGCTAAAAATAGGGTCAATATTTTGTAAATTCATCATAAAGATAATCAATCCTTAGAGAAGTTTATTTCTAAATAGCTACTTCTGGCTAGTGTAAGATACTTTAAGTTAGACAAAGAAGTATCCAGAATCTGAAATGTATGTGGAAATTGTATAAATTTCTGAAATTTAGATAATTTGGAAAAATTTGTATAAATTCAAGATTTGGAAAGCTAAAGAGAAAAGTGGCAGATTTGGGTAAGTTAGATTTAAGTGTTGAAATTCGTCTCCATTCATGCTAAAAATTAGATATTGAAATCTAGGTCATATAGCAACTTAGGCTGTATGTAGGCTGAGATGATAATAAAGCCCTTGGCCTTTTGATTCTTTGCTAAAGCTTTTCTAAAACTAATATAAAATATTCTTGGGTTAAATGAGGTAAGCTGATTTTTTAAAAGTTTGTTTTTCTCTTTTTTCTAAAAATAAAAAAAATTAACAAATAAGTCTTATTCTAATTAGGAAGGTTTAGCTGGCATTGGGAAGAAGTAAATAAAAAAGTGTTAATGTTAAAACATTAAAATCAGAAGGGTCTAATGATACAAATCTTTGGTAATTAAGGAGTTGGCAGCTTTTATTTCTTACAAAGATGGACCATATTCACGAGAAACACACATAATATAGGTGAACTCAGAGTAACCTTCAGTTATGACAGCTTTAATGTTCTAATGAAAAAGTTAGATTCTACTGTTGGGTTCATAACTGACTGAAAGATCTCAGTAAGGGTAGTAAGATCATCAGTATATTTCTCCAATTCAGTATTGTGTACTTACTTTGGAAATAGGAATAAATTGCTATAAGACTTAAATGAGATGTGCTATCAATTTGTGGGTTGATTGTGGTTTCCATTGTTGACTGGGTTCTTAAGGCAATGACTGCTTTTCCTGAGACTTCTGAGTGCTAATACACACAGTGGGGTGGAATCTTCCATTCTGGTTAAGTGTTACTCTAAGACTTCTGAGTCTAATACACAAGATGGAATGGAACCTTCCATTTGGGTTAAGTGTTACTCTGATAGGCCAGAGAAGTGGAAGAGACGTTTTCTGCGTTTAAAAGAGCCACAGGAGAGCTTTTTTCTACTTATTCCATCAACTAGAAATTCTTTTAAACTGAATGTGGCCTCTTTAAAATTTCTAGATGTATTCCAATTTCACATAAATATTTACGTATCTTAATATTGTTCTACCTAGGTAATACCTGTAATTTAATCTCACAGAGCAGTCTGTTGCCTCTTGGTGACAATGACTTTTTTAAAAAAATTTATTTTTAATCAAAGGATAACTGCTTTACAATATTGTGTTGGTTTCTGCCATACACCATCATGAATCGGGTCATAGGTACACATATGTCCCCTCTCTCTTGAACCTCCTTCCCACCTCCCACCCCTTCCCACCTGCCTCTAGGTTGTTACAGAGCCCCGGTTTGATTTCCCTGAGTCACACAGCAAATTCCCATTGGCTGTCTATTTTACATATAGTAGTGTATATGTTTCCATGTTACTCTCTCCATTTGTCCCACCTTCTCCTTCCTCTCTTCCCATGCCCCCTGCGCTGATGTCCATAAGCCCCTTCTCTGGGTCTGCATCTTCGCTGCTACCCTGCAGATAGATTTATCAGTACTGGGTGACACTGATAACCTTAAGCAGAGTGGTGTGCTGCTGCTGTTACTGAAAGTGAAGAATTGTTTCCTAAACACTTTAAGGGTGGGGTCTTTGATCTTTGGTGATTTTTACTTTTATTGTATTAAATTAAAAAAAATTTTTTTTTTTAAAACTGAATTATACTTGACTAAAGTTTCAGGTACACAGCATAGTGATTTGCAGTTTTTAAAGATTATACTCCATTTATAGTTATTATAAAATGTTGGCCCTATTCTCTGTGCTGAACAATATATCCTTGTAGCTAATTTAAATATTATTATGTACCTCTTAATCTATGTACCTTTGTACCTCTTAATTTCATACCGTAATATTGCCCCTCTTCCTCTCCCCACTGGCAACCACTGGTCTGTTCTTTGTTGTTGTATATTTTCTAATATTCGCTGGTTTATATTTTAGACTTCACATGTAAGTGATACCTTACAATATTTGTCTTTCTCTGACTTACTTCGTTAAGTATAATGCCCTCCAAGTCCATCTATGTTGTTGCAAAGGCAAAATTGCACTCTAATGGCTGATTAGTATCCCATGATACATACTATACAAGTATGTATTTCCACATTTTCTTTATGCATTCATCTTTTGATGGACACTTTGGTTGTTTCTGTGTCTTGGCAATTTAAAATGATGCTGCTATGAACATAGGAGTGCATAGATCTTTTTGAATTAATGCTTTGGTTTTCTTTGGGTATATACCTGGGAGTGGAATTATTGGATCTTATCTGGTGATTTTAAAAATAAAGATTATTAAAGTGCTAGCTTGTTAGTACTTATGAAAAATGCAGCTTCTTTTTTTATAGTTTGCTCATTTGTCCAGAATTTTGCTTTAAAATTTTAGTCATTTTGAAACTTTGGCTACAATTTAATGCCAGTTCATTCATTTAACATATTTATAGAGCACTTTGTGTTAGTCATGGAGGTAGGGTGTTAATGATATAGCAGTGAGCCAGATAAAGTCCTTGTCTTCTTAAAACTTTAATTTATAGTAGAGAATGGGCCAGCACTAACTATAGTGAGTAAGTAAATTTTGTAGTACATGAGAAGTGATAAGTACTAAAGCATTGACAGGAATAATGTGGTCCATTTGTTTGTAAATAACCAAGGCAACCAGTTACCTGTTGCTGCTTGCCATATAGTCTAAGCAAAGCAAATAAGCTAGGTTAAATAGCTTTTAGAATTTGGCATATTTTTGATATTGTAAAGCAAATGTAAATACATACTTCAACTGTGCCAGATTATTAAGGAGAATATTTTTTATATTATGAAGTAGTGATGAATGTTAGTTTCTTGTCTTACAGTAGCCAAAAATTATCGAGATAGGTGAGTTCTACATTACTGTGGTTATAACTTTCTGTAATCAAATAGGCTACACATTTAGTATGTAATCCATTTGTATATGATACGGTATTTTTAAATTTTTCTATTTCATACAAGGGCAAAGAGTTCAGAGATGTATCCCACATTTGCAATTTGTCATTAAAGCGAGTCAAGTAGAAGTAAAAAAAAAAAACTCTAATGTATTTCTAAGTCAGTTCTGTAACCGAGCAATTGCTTAATTGATACAGGACTTTCTAAGGAAAACATGATTCTGTATACTTTTTTGTTTGAATTTGCAGTAGATCCTTGTTGGTTATCTGTTTTAAATGTAGCAATATATATGTTTAATTTGTCCTTTAGGATCAGTAATGTTTAGTGATTCTCTTTTACTCTTTTTTCTTTCTTTTTTCCTGCTTGACAAAGATTTTTATAGACTGACTGACTGGTAGGTTATGAATCATCCTCTAGTTATTGGTAAGCATCTCTCTAAAGGCTTTTGCTATAATAGAATGTGACCATCATTTAAAATCATGACGGGGATAATGATAAAAATGTCATGTAATCTTAGGGTTTGGAAAGGACCTTAAAGGTTTCCTGGTCAAATTCCAACCTCCCTTGTGATGATTAAATTACTTTGTATATAGTATTAAATTACTTTGTGTATAGTGTTCTTGCCAAATGGACATGTAGCTTCCAATGATTCATCCTTAAGTATTTTCTTAGTGCCTGTTAGGTGCTGGACAGTGTGTTGGGTGCTGGGAATTCAGCAATAAATATGACAGATGTGGCCATGCCCTCATCATATTCAGTCTAGCAGCATTTTTATAGTGATGATAAACTTGCTCGTGTGTTTATATTTACCTTCATAGTTTTATGCAAATCATCTTCAAGGGTCTTCTTCTACTTTACAGATTTGTATGAACATTAACCTAACCTAGTCAGGTAAATATTCTACTCATTATTGTACTTGGAATTATTTTTTTTTTTCTTCTTTTCTTCCTTCTCAAAAGCCTGTTTCTAATTTTACATGCTTATATTTTTGTTTCAAAAGTTGGATTTTTAAAAATGTCTAGGTGTGCTATTAAATTACAAATATAAGACTCTTAATGTAACAAATTGGACTTTCTAGAATATATGCAGGGCAGAATGTTGACTCTTAGTACCCTATTTAACTACTTTAAACTGAGTGATTTCAGATGCTTACATAATCTAGTTGAAAGTGATTAAGATGGGGATCTGGTCCATTTAATGCTGGGTGTTCTACTTTATACATGTACACTTAGGATCTTAATTCAGTAACCTGCTTTTCAAAAAGAAATTTCAGCTCAGGCAAATCTTTGGACATTATTTTTCACTAGATTTGCAACAGATCTTACTAGATACTGTAGACCAGCGCCAGCTATTGCTAGTGGAGTCATGAAAGTGAAAGTCTCTCAGTCATGTCCGACTCAGTGCCACCCCATGAACTATACTCCAGGGCCATGAGAATACTGGAGTGGATAGCCTTTCTCTTCTCCAGGGAATCTTCCCAACCCAGGGATCGAAGCCAAGTCTCCCACATTGCAAGCGGATTCTTTACCAGCTGAGCCAGTGTAGTCATGAGCTCTTGTTAATTGCCCAGAACTCATTTTTAGAGATGTTAGCTGCAGTACTGCAAGGGTATGAAAACATTACAAGAACACTGGCTAGTGAGAAGTTAATCTACTCTATATCACACCATGTTAATATCTGCAGCAAGTTTCAAATACCAATATTGATACATTTTATAATCTCCTATCACCTTCAGTTCAGTTCAGTTGCTCAGTCATGTCTGACTCTTTGCGACCCCATGGACTGCAGCACACCAGGCCTCCCTGTCCATCACCAACTCCCAGAGTCTACTCAAACTCACATCCATTGAGTTGATGATGCCATCCAACCATCTCGTTCTCTGTTGTCCCCTTCTCCTCCCGCCTTCAATCTTTCCTAACACTGGCGTCTTTTCAAATTAGTCAGCTCTTCATGTCAGGTGTCCAAAGGGTTGGAGTTTCAGCTTCAACATCACTCCTTACAGTGAATATTCACGACTGATTTCCTTTAGGATGGACTGGTTGGATCTCCTTGCAGTCCAAAGGACTCTCAAGAGTCTTCTCCNCTCCATTCATAATTCTTCAGGCACTCTATCAGATCTAATCCCTTGACACTATTTGTTACTTGCACTGTATAATCATAAGGGATTTGATTTCAGTCATACTTGAATGGTGTAGTGGTTTTCCCTACTTTCTTCAATTTAAGTCTGAATTTGGCAATAAGGAGTTCATGATGTGGAGGTAAGAGCTCAGTAATTGAATAGTCTTTCAGCAGTCAGTTACCAGGCAGCTTGATGAGGCTTTTCTTTCAGATTTAAAACAGAAATAAAATAGGGTCCAGGGTATAGGTCAGAATTAGCTATTTCTTTCTGTCTCTAAGAGGAAGAGCAGATGATAGCACTCCCCACATCCTGGCAAAAAGGGAGCTAGAAAATGAAGAACCCATGTGAAGGACCTTCAGAGATGTCCTAGGGCTTCAGATGAATCTCTGGCTTGCAATAAATTAGAATTTATGAAAGTGAATAAAAAGTGAAAGTTTTAGTCACTCCGTCCTGTCCTACTCTTTGCAACCCCATGGACTGTAGCCCGCCAGGCTTCCCTGTCCAAAGAATTCTCCAGAGAGGAATACTGGGAGTGGGTAGCCATTTCCTTCTCCAGGGGATCTTCCTGACCCAGGGATCGAACCTGTCTCCTGCATTGCAGGCAGATTCCTCCCTTCTGAGTCACCAGGGAAGTCTTAGAATTTATGACAGCTGAGAGCAAATAAACTGCAGTAGGTGAGTGTGGAACTTGTCTAGCAATGGTTTGTGCCACTTAACTGGGCTGTCAGTTTGTTGAGATATTGATACCACTGATACGAGCAGTCTTGATTTGCCGTGTGTGCTGTGTAAATAGTGTCTTCTGTGTTGTAGGAAGTGAAAATGTTTGGAGAGCATCGTGATTTATCCAATGCTTTTAAGCTTTCTTGGTCTCTATTTTGATTCTCTCTCTGTTTGGTAAAGTCCTTTTCAAAGTCTCTAAATACTCACTCATTGGAATCAAAATGGATTAAAGGAGGGTTATAACTTACATGACCCTCTTTTCCCTTGAGGGTCATGTAAGTCATGACTGATAATTGAAGTGAGAGCACCCTACCCCTAGGTATAATTTAGGGGTCCAGCTTGATCCAGCTACCTTTGTCTCCTGTAGGTTTTATTTCTGGTGCTAACACCTCAAAGGCTCTGTGTTTCTTTTGAATAGGGAGTGTGATTGGTACATTTTTCATTTAAAATTTTGCTTACCCAGTGTTTGCTATATATCTGGAAAGGAATAGTAATATGTAGGCTAAAATGATGGGCTGAAATTAATAAGTAGGACTTTTATAGGGAAACATAAAATATTTTATTTTAATTGTGTCCCATAAAACTGATAAAAGAGGCCTGCAGTTCATGTGAAAAAGATGTTTTATTAATAAGGTTAGCATGAGCTATTCGCTTCTTGAAAAGCTGATTCAGTTTTTGGCTACAGAATCTCCAGGATGATAATAGGTGTGGAAATGGAGTATATATTTAATCAACAGGGTTTGGTTGGATGACTAATTGAATAAGAATGCACTGAAGGATGAAAAGTTACCTTGCATATTCAAAGTTCGGTGACCAGGGCAGTAGCAGTACCTTGACAAGATAGGGAGAAACTAGAAATAATCTGTCCAGTTTTACTCTGCAAATGAATTTAAGGTGTAATAACCCAAAAAGACAATTTGGTAAAGTGATTAAGAGCAAGTACTCTAAAATCTTGACTGCTTGAACTTAATTCTGGTTTCTCCACTTAGTAACTTAGAGATCTTAAGTCTTAAAGACTCTGTGCCTCTTTTAACCAATCTAATAAGCTTAAAAATAGTATTTGACTTACAGGATCATTATAAAGATCAAATGAATTACTACACATAAAATTCCCAGAATAGGCTGGTACATAGTAATCATTATATGTTAGTTGTTGGTACTGTTGTTAACATTATTAAGGTATGTTTTCCAAAATAATTTTGTAATTTTGGTATGAAACTTATTGATATAAAAAGGATTTCTTTTATTTGGAGCAGTCCCAGGAGACTTCATTCCCTTTTCTTTCCTGCTCTCAATACCTTCTCAAATGAGTAAGAATCAAGGTGTGGAAAATTTGTTGTGCAGTTGTAATTACTAAATCATGTTAATCTTATTATGTATTTTAGGGAACTGGGAGAGGAAAGAGTCTTCTAAAGTGTTTTATTATTGTACTTACCGTTCTTTTTTGTTTTAAAATGCCATAGTGAAAATGTTTATTTCCTATTTTTGTTATTTTCATCTGGACAGTGTGTCTTAGCTCAATTAAAGTCAAAGTTCTGATGTTAGATTTCATTTTTCTGCTCCCCTTACTCCGTGACATTAGCTTTGTTCTTCCACATATTAATCTGGTCCTTTGGACTTTCCTGTACAGGTAAGTTTTGCTCACCTTGACCTTCATACACTACTCAGTGTTCTCTTGGAACCTATAGGGAGCAATTTGCTTTCTCAGAAAAGCTGAAACTAGCCTAAAGACTCATCTGAAAAAAACAGTATTTCAGAAATTACAGACGACAGGGGCAGTCTGAGGAAAGCTGTCAGACTGAAGGAAGCCCCACACATAGAGAGGACTGTCTCTAATTATTTTTGGATCTGTAGAAGTCATATNTTGCTTTCTCAGAAAAGCTGAAACTAGCCTAAAGACTCATCTGAAAAAAACTGTATTTCAGAAATTACAGACGACAGGGGCAGTCTGAGGAAAGCTGTCAGACTGAAGGAAGCCCCACACATAGAGAGGACTGTCTCTAATTATTTTTGGATCTGTAGAAGTCATATAGTCTTAGATTTCCTTCTCTCATCTCCCTATACCCATCAATATTTAAATAAGCTATGCATACCCGTTTCTGTTTAGTCTTTGTACATAATCAGTGAGCCTATGTATTTAACTGCATGCCAGTTAGAATTTGGAGGGGGCCTAGCAGTTTGGTACCCATAACTACCAAAATTTGTGGCTATTTTATTTATTTTGAAAATAGTATATTTAAGGCTGTACCTAAAATAATATTGTTCTCAGCTAAACTCTAGTATCCTTTCATAACTGGAAGAGAACACTATGTCATTTCAGTTAATCTGTCTAGTTACAAGGAAGAGATGGCTTTAAACCGTGAGTTCTTCAAACAACTCTGCTTTGGGTGTTCACTGTTAAGGTGTGTCTTACTTCACTCTTGGCTATGCATGTCATTGTGAATTATATTCTTCTATTGCCCCAAAGGGCAGAGGTTTCATTTAGTTCCATTAGTTGTCAACAGCATTTGTTGGGCTTAGATTCAACTGCATACAAATAAACCCAAACAATAGTTAGTGACTTAATGAGGGTGGGGTGTATTTTTTTTCCTGTAACATAGAGAAGTCTCAAGTTAGGTGATTCGGTGTTTTGAGCTAGGTATTGACAAGCACTATGAGGTTTTCTGCTCTTTCATTTGGAATAAAGTTATTTAGCTTGTTGTGGAAAGAATGCATAACTGTCAAAATGTATGTATGTGGCAGCCAGGAAAGAAGATCAGCAATTGCCATCTTCAAGTAACCTCACCTCATTTCTCATTCAGAATCTTTGATCTTTCCAAACATGGTGATGTCTTTCCATATCTAATCCATCAAAATTGTGTTTTTTAACTGCAAGCCCAGTTCACTACTCTATTTTTTTTTAAATAACCCTGAGTATTTAGTCAGTATTTACCCTCTTGTCATCCCATCTTGAAAATCATGAGAGAAGAAACCCTTTGTTTTTGCTCATCCTTCTATCCCTAATGCTAGACATATATGAGGTACTAAGTAAATATTTGGTGAATAAAAGATAGAAGGAACAAGAATGGTAGCATTCTGTTTCACTCCCAGATTGAGAATCTGCTATTTTAGGAATTCATCTTTTCAACCTTTATATGGCTCTAGAGAGACAACATAATAGAATAGAAATAATTTGACTTTGGAATTATTTGCACAACATACTTTTTTTGACCCCTTTCCATGTGTCAGGTACTGTGTTAGATGCTGGAGTTAGATAACAAATAAGTGTGTTCTTTATTTCAAGAAAAGAGGGAGACAAATCTGTAAATACTTTAAATATTGAACTTACTGTGTGCACTAGGTTCTAAAGGTGCATGTAAAAGGAGTATTTGGAACAGTGTGTTTGAAGTGAGCAGAGCTGCAGTCCAAGAAGGCCTTCCAGAGGGGAGGCACCCATGAGGGTGAGAATTAGCCAGGTAAAGGTGAATGCGGATTGTGTTCCAGCTTGTGCAGAGGTACAGATATTAGGATGCAAGGGGTGTGCTGCTGCTGCTGCTGCTGCTGCTGCTGCTGCTGAGTCACTTCAGTCGTGTCTGACTCTGTGCGACCCCATAGACGGCAGCCCACCAGGCTCCGCCGTCCCTGGGATTCTCCAGACAAGAACACTGGAGTGGGTTGCCATTTCCTTCTCCAGTGTGTGAAAGTGAAAAGTGAAAGTCGTGTCAAGGGGTGTGGGGAGTGGCAAAAGGCATAGGAACCAACTAGTGAAAGACTTAGACTTTATCCAGTATCACTGGATATCACTTTAATATCATTATCAATATCACCTTAATATCATTAAAGACATTTTCAAAACATTTTTCCCCTTCTGCTGAAAAGGGAAACACATTTTTGTCTTTTTGAAGATCTCAGAATTAGAGAAAGGTGTATAAAAAAGAATATGATTACTTGTAATATCTTCAGCCAGAGATAAGTGTCTTTAACATTTTGGTATACTTCCTCATAACTGCCATAATTCCTCAGTTTCTCTTCCTTCTCTCTTTCCTCCTTCTCCCCCTTTCTCCTTTCTTTCCTCCTCTCTCTTTTCCTTTTCTCTGGTCAGATTTTGTCGAAGGATTCAAATGAAAAAAGAGGTTAAGGTGTGGAAAGAGGCAAGGTTTTTGTTTTGGACTCATTTTCTGAAATAAATATTTTAGAAAGAGGCATACTTTTGAAGATGGAGAGTTGAATCATTTAAATCAGTTTTACTTGTGAGTAGCACCTGGTTAGATCAAATAATTTGCTTTTCCTTTTTTTTTTTTAAAGTATTTTTTATCCATAAAAGAGAAGTATAGGGGTATGCTTGTGGATGGTTGGTGGTTTGTAGTTACACTACATGAACCTGCATTTTTTTTTAACTTTTTGTTTTGAATTGGGGTATAGCTGATTAACAATGTTGTAATAATTTCAGGTGAATAGTGAAGGGACTCAGCATTACATATACGTGTGTCCATTCTCCCCCAAATTGCCCTCCATCCAGACTGCCACATAACATTGAGCAGAGTTCCATGTGCTATTCAGTGGATCCTTATAGGTTATCTGTATAGCAGAGTGCACATGTCCATCCCGAACTCCCTAACTGTTCCTCCTCCCTCAGCCCTCCCATCAGCAACCAAGAACCTGCATTTGTATGTAGTAAAATTTAAACGTGTTATATATAATGTACATATTTGGATGAATATGAGAAAAGTTTTTTTTGTGAGAAGAAATTTTTAACACTAGAAAAGCGTACTTTGTGTTCATTTTGATTTACCATGATTATTATTATTTTTGCTTTGATGATGGGAAGAGTGAACTCTCTACAAAAATGGGTTTCATTTAGCTAATTGAGATATTCAGGTGTTTTCAGTTAAACATATGATCTGATAGATTGACAAGTTAAATCTTTTTAAAGATACAATTTAAAGTGCTTGGCAGTTTTCCTCACTTGTAACTGTTCTTGTAATGAGAATATCAATAGTTGTGGAAAAATAAAATAAAATTATGAATACATTAAAAAGTTACTCTATTTTAGAGCAAGTTGAAAATGTTCAGAAGGTTATTTTATCTAATCATATATATATATAAAACTTTTAAACTGTATATACATATGATCATTCCCTCTGAAGTAGACATGAAATTTTAGCAAAAGAACATAAAGAGTTTCTAGACTATCAAGATATATATAAACTTAGGGGAGCATTATCTCAAAGTTTCATTGTATATCTCCCTCTAAAAAATTCAAATATAAGGAGGCAGTATATCTTCTAGTATGATGTCTCAGCCTTTCTTGAACCAAGAATGCTTCTAGTGCTTTCAGTTTCTCTTAAGTTTATTTATTTTAACTTCTTTTAACATGTATGACAGCAGAATATAGCAGTGGTGTTAAAAATTTAATGTCTCTAGATATGACTTTTACATTTCCTACGATTTGAATATTTTTTTTGAGGAAAAATAAATTGTAGATTAAGTGTGACCAGTGTATAAGATGACTCTCTTCTTAGTGATAGTGAAACAATTACTGATAGATCCCTAACACTTGATTTCTACATGACTGACATTGTAGCTCACTGAAAATGATCTACTTGTTCATTACAAGTTAGATTATTTAAGGATTTAACACCAAAGCTGACTGTATAGAGAAAGAGTATTCAATTCTTAGGAAAGCTTTCAATGATAAAATAGGTAGTCAGAATTTTGTAATTTTGATGGGATCAGAAGCTGGAAAACGTCCATCTTTTATCCTAAATCATTTCTGGAAGTACTTCTAAGTGTTATAACAGGCTTCATTGTAGATATATGGGTGAATTAGAAATAGATCAGCCCTTACAGGGAGTGAAACGAATTCTTAAATTTAACTCCTGATTGGATTAAGGTTATCTATTGTTTATGATGTCCTTAGACTAGCTTCCCTGGTGGCTCAGACGGTAAAGCGTCTGCCTGCAATGTGGGAGACACAGGTTCGATCACTGGGTCGGGAAGAAGATCCTCTGGAGAAGGAAATGGCAACCCACTCCAGTACTCTTGCCTGGAAAATCCCATGGACAGGGGAGCCCGGTAGGTTATGGTCCATTGGGTCGCTAAGAGTTGGACACAACTGAGCGACTTCACTTCACTTAGACTAGCTACCTGCTAAAAGAAAACATAAATTCACTCTGGAGGAAGATAACATCATCTGAAGTCTCAATTTAGCTCCATCTTTAAAAAAAAAACAAGTTCAGTTCATAATTGAAAGTAATCAATTCAGAGATGAGATAGTGTGGCAGAAAGCTAAGACAAATAATAGAAAAAGATTCACAAAGGATTCAGATAATGGCAGTATCAGACTAGACTGTGCCTTAATATGTCTAGGAAACATAAAAGATTTAGTATTTTGGCAGAGTTTTGGAAACTAATAAAAGAACCAAATGCAATTCAAGAACTGATAAAATACAGTAACTGAAATTAGTTACTGAGAAGATTAATTTAGCAGCATGTTAGGGATTGCTGAAGAGAGCTAGTAAACTGAAAGATCAGTTCAGTTCACTCGCGTCCGACTCTTTGCAACCCCATGAATCGCAGCACGCCAGGCCTCCCTGTCCATCACCATCTCCTGGAGTTCACTCAGACTCAACGTTCGTCGAGTCCGTGATGCTGTCCAGCCATCTCATCCTTTGTCATCCCCTTCTCCTCCAGCTCCCAATCCCTCCCAGCATCAGAGTCTTTTCCAATAAGTCAACACTTCTCATCAGGTGGCCAAAGTACTGGAGCTTCAGCTTTAGCATCATTCCTTCCAAAGAAATCCCAGGGCTGATCTCCTTGAGAATGGACTGGTTGGATCTCCTTGCAGTCCAAGGGACTCTCAAGAGTCTTCTCCAACACCACGGTTCAAAAGCATCAATTCTTCGGCGCTCAGCCTTCTTCACAGTCCAACTCTCACATCTGTACATGACTACTGGAAAAACCATAGCCTTGACTAGATGGACCTTAGTCGGCAAAGTAATATCTCTGCTTTTGAATATGCTATCTAAGTTGGTCATAAATTTTCTCCCAAGGAGTAAGCGTCTTTTAATTTCATGGCTGCAGTCACCATCTGCAGTGATTTTGGAGCCCCCCAAAATAAAGTCTGACACTGTTTCCACTGTTTCCCCATCTATTTCCCATGAAGTGATGGGACTGGATGCCATGATCTTCATTTTCTGAATGTTGAGCTTTAAGCCAACTTTTTCACTCTCCTCTTTCACTTTCATCAAGAGGCTTTTTAGTTCCTCTTCACTTTCTGCCATAAGGGTGATGTCATCTACATATCTGAGGTTATTGAGATTTCTCCCGGCAATCTTGATTTCAGCTTGTGCTTCTTCCAGTCCAGCATTTCTCATGATGTACTCTGCATAGAAGTTAAATAAGCAGGGTGACAATATACAGCCTTGAAGTACTCCTTTTCCTATTTAGAACCAGTCTGTTGTTCCATGTCCAGTTCTAACTGTTGCTTCCTGACCTGCATACAGATTTCTCAAGAGGCAGGTCAGGTGGTCTGGTATTCCCATCTCTTTCAGAATTTTCCACAGTTTATTGTGATCCACACAGTCAGAGGCTTTGGCATAGTCATTAAAGCAGAAGTTGATGTTTTTCTGGAACTCTTTTGCTTTTTCCATGATCCAGCGGATGTTGGCAATTTGATCTCTGGTTCCTCTGCCTTTTCTAAAATCAGTTTGAACATCAGGGAGTACACGGTTCACGTATTGCTGAAGCCCAGATGAAAATAAAATACTTCAGCTTTTTCATGGTGAGGGTTAAAGGGTAAACAATACAGAAATGACTAGATTAAAAAGAACCAGAGTGTCAAATATCCTAAGGAATCTCCAAATACTACTAGAACTAATACAAATGAGTTCAGGGAAGTTGCAGGATATAAGATCAGTATACAAAAACTAAGCGTTTTTGAATATTGCTGGTAACGAACTAGTAGAATTCCAATTCAGATAGAAATGCAAAAGACCTAGAATATAAAAACAACCTTGACAAAGAGGAACAAAGTTGGAGGGCTTATACTAACTGACTTGAAGGCATATTGTTAAGTTACATTATTCAAATAGTTTAGTACTAGAGTCGGGATAGGTAATGGGATAGTGCTAATTCTGTCAATAGAAGGAATAATCCAAAAATAGAACCCGTATCCCATACACACACACACACACACACACACACACACACACACAAACACACAGATCTTTTTTACAGACATACCAAGGTAATTCTGGAGAAAGAACTTTTTCAACAGATTGTGGTAAAACATTTGATAGCCATATTACTTAGTAGATGAACTTCCATTCATATTTCAAGATTTCCAAGTAGCTCATGGACCTATATATTTTTTATAATTTTATTTATTTTACTTTTGGCTGTGCAGGGTCTTCATTGCTGCAAGGACTTTTTCTCTAGTTGTGGCGAGCTCCGATGCGCAGGCTTCTCATTGTGGTGGCTTCTCTTCTGCACAAGGCTCTAGGGTGCGGGGCTTCATTAGTCGCAACACGAGGGCTCAGTAGTTGTGGTTTCTGGGCCTTGCAGCACAGGCTCAGTAGTTGTGGTGCACACACTTAGGTGCTCCACGGCACGTGGGATCTTCCTAGGCCAGGGATCGAACCTGTGTCCCCTGCACTGTCAGGCTGAGCCACCAGGAAAGGCTACATAGATGTAAATTTAAAGTCTGAAACTATAGAACTTCTTTTTTCTTATCTGTCTACTAGTTTTATTAGTTTTATTAATACTTTCAGTGAACCAGCTTTTGCTTTCATTGATTTTCTTTATTGCTTTTCTGGTATCAATTCCATTGATTGCCATTCTCTGTTATTTTCCTTCTTCTGCTTACTTTGGGTTTAATTGCTCTTCTTTTTTGACTGCTTCTGGTGGCTAAGAAGGTAAAGAATCCTCCTGCAATGTGGGAGACCTGGCTTCGATCTCTGGGTTGTGAAGATCTCCTGGAGGAGGGCATGGCAACCCACTCCAGTATTCTTGGCTGGAGTATCCCCATGGACAGAGGGGCCTGGCGGACTGGAGTCCATAGGGTCACAGAGTTGGATACGATTCAGTGACTAAGCACATGGTGGAAGCTGAAGTCATTGATTTGAGACCTTTATTCTTTTCTCATAAAAGATGTTTAGTGCTATAAATTAATAGTCTCCAAGTATTACTTTAATTGTCTTTCACAAACTTGAGTAAATTATATTTTCATGTTAATTCAGTTTAAACTTTTTTAAGTGAAAGTGAAAGTTGCTCAGTCATGTACAAGTCTTTGTGACCCCATGGACCCATGGAATTCTCTAGGCCAGAATACTGGAGTGGATAGCCTTTCCTTTCTCCAGGGAATCTACCCAACCCAGAGATCGAACCCAGGTCTCCCTCATTGCAGGTGGATTCTTTATCAGCTGAGCCACAAGGGAAGCCCAAGAATACTGGAGTGGGTTCAGTTCTGAGCCACAAGGGAAGCCCAAGAANCATCTCTTTCAGAATTTTCCACAGTTTATTGTGATCCACACAGTCACAGGCTTTAGCATAGTCAATAAAGCAGAAATAGATGTTTTTCTGGAACTCTCTTGCTTTTTCCATGATCCAGCGGATGTTGGCAATTTGATCTCTGGTTCCTCTGCCTTTTCTAAAAACATCTGAAAGTTCACAGTTCACGTATTGCTGAAGCCTGGCCTATCCCTTCTCCAGGGATAAAAAGTTTAGTGTAACTTATAATGAAATAATAGAAAGAATATATTTCAAATAATATTTCTTCCAGGGGATCTTTCTGACCCAGGAATCGAACTGGGGTCTCCTGCATTGCAGGCAAATTCTTTACCAACTGAGCTATCAGGAAAGCCCAAAACTAATTGTTACTTTCCCTTTAAAATTATTCTTTGACCCATGGGTTAGAGTTGTTTTTCTTAATATTTTAAGATTTTTGTAGATAATCTTTCTTTTTTTTAAAACGTTTTAAATTCCATTGTAGTTAGTGAATATAGTTTTGTATGATTCAGTTCATTTTCAATTTATTGAATACCTTTTAAAATATTTATTTTAATTATTTATTTGACTGTGCTGGGTCGTAGGTGCAGCCACATAGGATCTTGCATCTTCATTGAGGCATGTGAAATCTTTAGTTGTGGCGGGTGAACTCCTAGTTGCAGTATGTGGGATCTAGTTCACTCACCAGGGATTGAACCCAGGCCCCTGCATTGGGAACTCAGAGTCTTAGCCACTGGACCACCAGGGAAGCCACTAGTGAATGCCTTTTACATGACCTGGAATATGGTCTCTCTCAGCCTCTGCTACTTACGTTTGTTGCTGTTGTAATTTTTATTCTTGGTAATTATAATAATTTCCCATCCAGTCTTTGTTACTTTATCACTGCCTACATTTCACTATTGCCTGAGTTATTATTCCTGAATATCAATCTGATTTGGTCAGTGCTGACTTTCTCAAAATATCTGCTGTTAATCCCACTGTCTATCTGCAGAATGAAATTCATTCTCTTTGTCATAGGAGACAGGGTTCATTACCTGGCTACAAGTTATCCTCCTAAGAAATTCTTGTCTGGTTTTATCATCCTTTGCTATCTCTTTCTGCACGTTTTTTATTCCAACCATGTTAAACTGGTTTTCTTTTCCAAAATTGCATTAGGCATTCCTTTCCTATATATCTTTGATCAAACTGATCCCTTCTCCTAGAATTCCCTTTCTCAGTCTAATACTCGTGCCAATTCTGTTACACCTGTGGAACTTTCTTTGCTTTCCTCTGCTGGTGTCTACGGTGCTTTTAGTTCATTCTTAATATCTTATGGTATGCTTTGACTTTGGATGCCACATTTATGTAGGCACTCAGTGTTCCTTCAGATCTCAGTAGTGAAGATATTGACAGTATTTTAAATTCAGACACGTGAGTCAAAGGATTCATGCATGGTGAAAAATGTTTTGAAGTATGTTGAACTCTCGATTCTAAGTTTTTTGCACCATTTATAAGTCATCAACATTAAAGACGATTTACAAATGGAACAAAATTTCCAGCTCAGTTTTCACTGAATCTTAGATAAAAACAAGGAGTTTGATAATATCACAGAAAATAATGAATTGCAAAAAGAAACTGAAAATACCTTATTAATTGATGTCTATAAATTCATATATTCCCATAGTTTAGTGAAGGTGATATGTAGTAATTGATTACCATTGGTGATTAGTTAGAAAATGAAATTATGGGTGATGTAGATATCTTATGGAGAAGGCAGTGGCAACCCACTCCAGTACTCTCCTGGAAAATCTCATTGACAGAGGAGCCTGGTAGGCTGCAGTCTATGGGGTCGCTGAGGGACACAACTGAGTGACTTCACTTTCACTTTTCACTTTAATGCATTGGAGAAGGAAATGGCAACCCACTCCAGCGTTCTTGCCTGGAGAATCCCAAGGACGGGGGTATCTGGTGGGCTGCTGTCTGTGGGGTCGCAGATTTGGACACGACTGAAGCGACTTAGCAGCAGCAGATGTCTTACACATAGTGACATAAATAGAGGGATCCGAATATGAAGAAAAGGAGGAGTTGAAATTACCTCCAAAGCTAGAAGTTACTTCTTTAGTAGCCAGAGCTATCCAATCCTTATTTTATTTTATGTGCAAAGTTTAGTGTAACTTATAATGAAATAATAGAAAGAATATATTGTAAATAATATTTCTTCTAAACAACCTAAACTTTTCTCATTATTATAAAATGATGTACTTATGTGTTTTAAGTTAAAAATATCAGAGGTGTTTATTACTTTTTATGATTTTCTGCTTTAATTAACTTGTTTGACAAACCAGTTAATTTCCTGCAACATACTTNGAGCTGTCCAATCCTTATTTTATTTTATGTGCAAAGTTTAGTGTAACTTATAATGAAATAATAGAAAGAATATATTGTAAATAATATTTCTTCTAAACAACCTAAACTTTTCTCATTATTATAAAATGATGTACTTATGTGTTTTAAGTTAAAAATATCAGAGGTGTTTATTACTTTTTATGATTTTCTGCTTTAATTAACTTGTTTGACAAACCAGTTAATTTCCTGCAACATACTTTGTGATCCATAAAGGATTGTTTGAATGGGAATTGTTCTTACAGCTAGGAAAATGAGCTCTGTGCAGTAATAACATTTGGGTAGCACTTTATTATTTTCACACCCCTTTTAGGTGTGCTGTTTCCTGGGAGGAGAGGAATACTCGTGAAAGTTGTCAGGGTATATGGAATTCATGTCAGGAGTATATGGTCTTTCTGCCTAATCTGTAGAAGAAGGGAGCAGAGGAGAGAGGTCTAGGTGAGCAAAGGCATGCTAAGGGATTTTCTAATATAGAAGCTTTATAGAACTTGAACTATACAATGGACATTTTTATAGGTGTTAAGTAAGTATGGTATGTGTATGCATAGCTGAATATAGATGTTTCCAAATATCGAATCCTTGAAGGTTAGAGATCATGTATATCAGAATATTAGGTTTGATGATTACACATTAATGTGCTGTCCTCTAAGGGAGATGCATTCCAACCTTTAGCCTAGAAAGTTGGGAGGAGCCCTTTAGTTGTCAAGAGTCTTAATGAGAAGTGCTGACTAGTGTTTCTATAATGATTTCAGCCCAATTCCAAAAGGTTTTAGTCATGCGTGATTGTGAATTTAATACATTAGGTAATTGCTCCAGTTCTGCCTTTATCCTTATTTGGTTATTTATCCTCCCATTTCATGCCTGCTCTTGTTTTTACTTAGCAATTGACCTTTTTATATGGACTTAGTTGGGGGGAATCCACCACACCACACCACACCATCAATGCCTCCATCTCATACCTGCCATATTTATGATTATTTTTCTTTAAAGTGTCTGTTATGTCTGAGCTGTTTTATCCTGGTGCAAAATGTGGGACATTTGTTTTAAAGTAGAATTATAACAGATCATCATTTATTTTCAAGGTGAAGCATTTCCAGTTGAACTGCTTAAAAAATAACTTTTGTAGTCTAGATAGTTTTAGTCAATAAAATATATTTATTTAAACACAACATATCAATATAGTTTAATTAATTAAAAAAAATTTTAAAACTTGTCAGCTAACTTATACATTTAAAATGTTAAATTGCTAAATTTACGTTTAAATATCTCTTATTCTCCAGAAATAGCTATTCTTAAATCTTTTGATCTGAAACTTCTCTGTTGACTTTTGTTCAGTTGAATGAAAATAGTGTTCTGCCTCTGCACTATCAAATTCCTCATCCACATACTCCGTGAGCATAATAAAATAGTGCTTAATTTGAGCTACTGTATCTGGAGATGACTTGTGCAGTAAGACTAATTGGAAGATAAGTGGAATTTGAATATGCTAAAGAGAAAAGACATTTGTACTGCTTTAGTGAAAGTCCTGAGATAGGATGTTAAAGTTGTCTGAAGCTTAGTATTTATTCATTTTGGATTTGGAGGGATATTAGGTCATAACAGAGAAGGCTGCAAAGTGGTAGGGACCATTAATACTTCATTCCAAATTATTAATGAAATTAATACTTCATTAATGGGTTTACATTTTCTGTAAATAAAAGATTTGTCGTACATATTCTTTCTGATTGGGAGCATAGTTCTTGTACAGTGTGAAGGCTTATATTTTTGTTTTCATGAAATAGTATATAGTCAAAACAAGGGTCTAATGATAAAGCTAGCTGTGTGTCAATAGCTCTGCTGCTACTGCTAAGTCGCTTCAGTTGTGTCCGACTCCGTGCGACTCCATAGATGGCAGCTCACCATAGATGGCAGCCCACCAGGCTCCCCCGTCCCTGGGATTCTCCAGGCAAGAACACTGGAGTGGGTTGCCATTTCCTTCTCCAATGCATGAGAGTGAAAAGTGAAAGTGAAGTTGCTCAGTCGTATCTGACTCTTAGCAACCCCATGGACTGCAGCCTACCATGCTCCTCCGTCCATGGAATTTTCCAGGCAAGAGTACTGGAGTGGGGTGCCTTCTGGAGTGGGGTGCCATTGCCTTCTCAGTAGCTCAGTCATGTCCAACTCTTTAGTGACCCCATGGACTGTAGCCAGTGTTATTTATATCTTTCAATAGAACACATANTGCAGCCTACCATGCTCCTCCGTCCATGGAATTTTCCAGGCAAGAGTACTGGAGTGGGGTGCCTTCTGGAGTGGGGTGCCATTGCCTTCTCAGTAGCTCAGTCATGTCCAACTCTTTAGTGACCCCATGGACTGTAGCCAGTGTTATTTATATCTTTCAATAGAACACATAAAAATTACCATGATTTTTGCATACATTAAGTAGTCATATTGAACATACAGGACATGAATATGGCAAAAACAAATTTGAAGGTTAAATCAAGATCAGAAAGCATTATTTGGTGGGGATACACATTTTGAAGGATTTTTGAAAACTCGTTTATTGATATCTATGAAAAAGTCTTATGGGAATTTAATGGAGATTACATTGAACCTGTAGATCATTACAAGGAGAAATGACATCTTTAACAATATTAATCTACAAAACTATGAACCCAGATTTCTTTTCATTTATTTAGATCTTCTATAATTGCCTTCATCAGTGATTTGTAGTTATCCTGCAACCTTGCTAAAATTACTTATTACTTCTGTGAGTTTGTGTTCATTTGCCTTGTGAGCTTTTATTTTTGATTATTACTATTTAAAAAATATTTTTGACTTTCAAATCATGACAGCACAGTTGTGACTCTGCTGTTATCTTAGTGAATATGACCTTAAAAAACATTTTAGAAACTAAAAAAATGTTTTGTCTAAGCTTTTGTTTCAGTGTATCTTATATTTGTTTATTACCATTTTCTTTTAGAATTGGGTTCCAAAATCCTTTGTCAGCATTTCCTTAAAAAGCAGTGCTATTTTAATATTTAAATATTTGCCATCTGAAAGTATTTTTTAATGGAACAATAAAGGTGGTTATGACTACAGAAAAAAATTGTAATTTGGAAAACAGCGTGTTTGCTGTATCATGTTATAAATCTGGCTGTTAATTGTTTTACTGCTTTTTAGATTACTTCAGAATAGGGGTAATAACCAGTGTTACTTTCTTTCATTGCATATTGTTTCACATGGGATTCTGTCACTGGAGGCGCTAACAGATTTCTTCCTGCCTTTCCTTTCTTTGATCTCTCTTTACAGACAGAAATTTATGTAATTACCTAAAGTCTAAAGTGCCTAATTAATGGGAGCCTCTGGGTGGGGACCCAATACATCAATATTTTATAGGGTAGCCAAGGATTGAGTGGAATTAATAAAAATTCATGAAGCAAATACTCTTATGAGCCTGTTGGCTTTGTAGCAGACAAAATATTTCATGTCTAGAAACATACTTGATGTCTTCTTATAGTACCCACCCTTCTGAGTTCAATCTGAGTTTTACAGAATGATCCCCTCCAAGTGTTTGTGTCAGTTACTTATCATTGAGTTGCCAAGTGGTGCCTTTCTTTAGAGGATTATTATTAATTCTGTTTGGAGATATCTCAGCTTGTAAACAGTTTTAAAATAGTATAAATTCTGGTTACAAAAACATCCTCAAACTTCTGGCTAGTAGAATAGTTGTATTGGTTGCTTAAAATCAGTTTTAAAGTTTGTTGTGCTTGGTAGTGGAAGCACTAAGAAGTCAATAATGGCATTATGGAATTATAGTTTGACATTTATGACATGCACATATAGAAGTCATTTTTGTGGTAAATGGTGACTTCATACCAGAAGCTGTTTTCTAAACAGCGTAATGTGACCTTCGGAATTTGAATAGATAAAAGGAAAAGTATTTTGGTACAGTATAAACTTTTCTTGAAAAATAAGGTTGTTTTTCTTAGAAATTATGGCTTTGTTTGATGTAGAAGCTTTCTCCAATAATCCTAATTTTCAAAATAGGTATGAGAGTCATACTTTGTTCTGCTTTCACATTATAGGGGACCTGATAGCACAACCTCCTTGAATACTGAAAAATATAAAGCCAAACTACATTCCCAAATCTCTAGCAGATAAGGAAATTAATTTACATCTAAGTGGAGGATACATGATAAGAAATCAGAAGCTTTTGTGCAATATTTCAGGTCACAGAATATCCTTATCCAAGTTTATTACTAAAAAAAAATGTTTAAAATATTCAGAAATGGTACAGTTCATGCCTGTCACACAGGTTACTTACCTGCTAATGATGACTTCAGTATGTGCTTCTTTCTCAGAATTAGCAATGAGTTAAATTCAAGATGAAATCCTGGAGGAATGATGTTTCTTAAGGAAACGTACAGAGTCGACAAGACTTAAGAGCTTAAAGAAGATGGATAATTTTTACTTTTGTTCTCACCTGAAGGATACAGCAAATCTGAGAAAAGTCAGATTTGCATATCTCTAGGCTTTGGTGTTGTGTTAGTAGCTGTTGTGTCCAACTCTTTGAGACCCCCTGGACTATATATAGCCTGCCAGGCTCTTCAGTCCATGGAATTCTCCACGCAAGAATACTAAAGTGAGTAGCCATTTCCTTCTCCAGGGTATCTTCCTGACCCAGGGATCAAACCCACATCTGCTGCAATGCAAACAGATTCTTTACCGTCTGAGCCACCAGGGAAGCCCTAGGCTTAAGTACTTTATGGCGTTTAAATGTTCCATGAAATACCAGACCACCTGAGCTGCCTCTTGAGAAACCTATATGCAGGTCAGGAAGCAACAGTTAGAACTNAGGAGGAGAAGGGGACGACGGAGGATGAGATGGCTGGATGGCATCACCGACTCGATGGACATGAGTTTGCGTGAACTCTGGGAGTTGGTGATGGACAGGGAGGCCTGGCCTGCTGCGATTCATGGAGTCGCAAAGAGTCGGACATGACTGAGCAACTGAACTGAACTGACTGAGCAAATCTCCTCAGCATTCTGTCATCTCTGTCCCTCCTTTCCCTCCTCTTCCATGTTCTCCCAGCCGTACCTCAAAATTTATTTTTTAAGCAGTTTTTTGTTACAGAGGTAAATATTAACACCTTTTTTAAATTGAAAAAACAAATTCAGACCTTTTCTCATAGAAGTTAAATCCACTTTAAATAATTTGCTAGTTTTGTCAAATGAGTTCTAAGGCGCCTATGTTGTTTGTGAATTGAACTAAATTTGTGGCTTGGAGATTTTAATTAAAATATGTTGAGGCTGAGAGAATGTTGAACATTTATTTTAAAATATCATTTTTCACTTATGCTTCCAGAAAAGTAGCATAGATGTACTTTTCCTTATTCTTCACACTAATTATAGACAAAGTGGCTGGGTGTTCTATTTTCTTTTTCATTTTAAAATAAGATTCATAAAGGCAGACTGATACAGGAACTCTTAAAGATAAAGAGACTTGAGTTAACATCGTATAAGATCTTGTTTTTTTTGTTGATCTGTACATTCCAAATTGGGTCTTGTGGAAGTCAGCAGTGCTAGTGGCACAATTGAAAACAGCAAAAAGGCGAGAAAAGCATGTTCTGTCTAACAAAGGGGAAAGAGAGCCTACCAAGGCAAGAGCTTTTAGATAGTAACTGCTCTACTTTATCTGAACACCACAGGAAAAAAAGCTGCAACTATACCTCTACCCCAACTGCAGTGGCATCAGAGAAGGCTGAGTGGGAATTCAGCATTTTCACTGAGGTTAGGACTTTCATCTATGGGTGATGAAGAATCAGTCCCCTTCATCTTCTTGGTGTCTTAGAAGCCATATGGAGAGCCTGATCTTCTACCCTTACCTGGCAGTAGTGATGTCTACACAGGAGTGATGTCAGGGGAGGCCTGTTGGAGAATCAGGGCCTTTATCCACCTGCCATAATGAGGCCACCACTCATGGTGTCAGTAAAGGCAACATAGGTAACAGCATTGAGGCAGCCCTCTCATTTTCAATCAGAGTAGTTTTGGTGGAGGCCTAGTGGAAAGCCTAAACTTCTGCCTCTGCTCAGCAATAACAGGATCCCTTTCTGTTATAGCGTCCACAGAGACTGAGTAGGGAAATCGGACTTCCACCTGCATCATGTAATAGTTTGGCAGTATCCTTCTTCCCTGCCAGAACACTGTCAGAGTAGATGGGCTAAAACAGAAGATTTGACAACGATCTGGAATTTTATACATAGTATTTTGTATTTCTAGGCTTCAATGGGAAATTAATCATAATACCAAGAAAATCTTAACTTGAATGGGAAAAGACAGTTAATAGATGCCAACACTAGAATGACATAGATGTTAAAGTTATCTGACAGTCATTTTAGAGCAGCTGTCATAAAATGCCTACTGAACAGAGCAAACATACTGAAATGAGAAAATAGATTGTCTTGGCAAAGAAGTAAAAGATAAGAATTAAAAGGAAAATTTAGAACTAAAAAAAAACCTGAAAATTTATAAAAAGGGAAAGAAGCCTCAATAGATTGACTCAACAGAGGCCTAGAAAGGACAGAGAAAAGAATCCATGAACATGATGATAGAGCAAAAGAAATTATGTAGCCTCAACATCTTAGAGAATAGTCCAAACAAGACAAATGAATAGAGCTTCAGGTACCTGTGGGAATACATAAATGATCCAGCATGCATGTCATCAGAATGCTGGAAGAAGAGGAGGAGGGTAGGACTGTAAAACTATTCCATAAATAGTAGCTAGGAAAAAATCCCGAATTTGGCAAGTTTATGCAAACTTACAGATTCAGGAAGCCAAGTGGATTCCAGATAAAGCCAAAGAAATCTGTGCCAAGGTACATCTATGGTCAAATATCTGAAAACTAAAGACAGTCTTGAAAACAGCAAGAGAGAAATGACACCTGAGTAACAGGGGATTGTTTTTTTGAATAACAGCAGATTTCTCATCAGCAGCATTGAGAACCATAGAGAGTGACTTTTCTTTGCTTCTTGAGTTTTCTTAATCATGCCATCCTCTCAGTATAAAGGAAGAGGACGACAGGGGATGAGATGGTTGGATGGCATCATTGAGTCAATGGACATGAGTTTGAGCAAGGTCTGGGAGATGGTGAAAGACAAGGAAGCCTGCCGTGCTGCAGTCCATGGAGTTGGAATGAGTCGGACACAGCTGAGCGACTGAACAACAACCACCCAGCAAAAAGGAAGGCAGAGTTTTTATACTTCTCTTAAATTAGATAAATACTGATACTAGTTGACTGCGATGTTAGGTACATATGTAATCCTTAGAGCAACCACTACAAAATCTATACGAAAAATATACTCAAACACTATCAATAAGTCAAAATGGAATTCTAAAAGATACTTGACTAATGTACACAAAGGCAGAAAAAATGAAGAAATGTAGAATAGAGAGGACCAACAGGAAACAAAAATAAAATGATAGATGTAAGCCCTGTTATATAAATAATATTAAATGTAAATTGATATATCAGTTGAAAGTTTATAAAAAGGGATGACCATTATATGGTTTCTATAGGAAGTCACTTCAAATATAACATAGGTAGTTTCAAAAAGATAGTTGAAAGAAAAAGAATGGAAAAATACCTGATGTACACATTAATCAAGACTAGGGTGGGCTATGTTAATACCAGATAAAATAGACTTCAGAGCAAAAAAAAAAATCCTTGCCAGATTAGAGACAAACTTGCAGAATGATAAATACCATCAGTCCATCAGTAAATAATAGCAATTTTAAATGCATATGCATCAAACAGCAGAGCTGCAAAAATGCGAAGCAAAACTGATATAACTGAAGGAGAAAACAAATTCCCAATTATAATTAATAGAATTCAGCACCCACCTCTCATCAGGTGATAGAACAAGTAGAAAATCAGCAAGGGTATATTATCAGCCAACAGGATATAGTCAGCATTTATAGAACACTTATATTCTGTTTAGGTTAAACATTTTATAATCTGAAAAAATTTTAAAGAATTGAAATCATACAGAGTATGTCCTCTGACCATGATGGAATCAAAGTAGAAGTCAAGCCACATATCTAACAAAATGTCCTACAGTAAATGAATGGTTAAACAAACTCAGGTACATATGTACCATGACATAGCAATAAAAAGTAATAAATTGTAGATACACTTGATGGCATGGATGGGTCTTAAGGGCATTATGCTGAGTGAAAAAAAATCAGTCTCGCAGATACATTGTATGCCATTCCATTTATATACCATTCTCAAAATAACAAAATTACAGAGGTGAAATTGGAACAAGTTAGTGGTTGCCAGGGGATTGAGGTGGGGGAGGGAGTTGGGTGTAACTATAAAGCTGTAACAGGAGTAACATCAATATGGTGATGAAATAGTTTTATTTCTCATTTTGGATGGTGACCGCACAATATTATACAAGTGCTAAAATGACACACAACTGTACACATTGCACCAATGTCAGTTTTCTGGTTTTGGTATTGTACTATATATCTATAAGTAGTAACCATTGGGGGAAAAGAATATAAGAAGCCTCTGTAAACTCTTTAAGTTGCTTATATTCTATAATTTCAAAAGAAAAAGTTAAGATGTTTTATCAGAGGTGTATTGAAATTTAAGAATATTTTTGAAATTTCCCATCACATTTTAGTATATTTGATTAAAGAACCTGTTTCTAGGTGAAAGGATAACACTTGTAATTAATATTCATGAGTCTTTGAAAGTCATTTTGTATACTTCTCAGAAAATGAGAAACTAATAAATCATCCTCAAACCTGGCTACAAATCCTTTTGGAAGTTAGATGATTTTCAGTTAAGTGCTTTCAATAAAAGTAAAGGAGAACCTGATCATTTCACAATATATACAAATCCTGAATACTGTGTTGTACAATTGAGACTAATGTCAGGTGTCAGCTATATCTCAGTAAAAAAAGCAATTGTGAGCAAATCTTAATTTTAAAGTCTAAGTAGTAGAAATAAGCATGTTAATTATTCTTTTTTAATATTTGAACATTTTCATAAAGCAATGTTTAAAGTTAATGAAAAAAATATTGAAATGCCAGTATAGAGTTTAGAAAGCTCACATACTAGTCTGTTACTAAATTAGAGTGAAAACAACTACTCATTTAGTAGCCAGTTATTTAGTTATTAAAGCAGCTCTATTAAAAAGAGTACAGTGGTTTGAACCAAACAGTGGAAATGGGTGTGCAGAGAAGTGGTTGGATGTGCAATGTATTTTATAGATCAGACCCATGATTGTTGAAGGTTAGTGAGGGTAAAGTAAGCATCAAGGAGAATAAAAATAGACTAAATTTTAAAAAAATTACAGAAGGATCATAATTTGATTTATTGGGTTCCTAAGTGCATGGCTATATGTTTAACAGATACTATTGATTGTTTTGGGGAGAGGAGAAAAAAAACTGGATGCAAGTAACAACAATTTTCTTAAAGCTTCTTAGCACCTAGGAAATAATCACAAAGGAGCAAGAAATAGTATTCTTTGGTAGACATAATTATTTGAACCAAAGTTAATTGTTTGGATATTATCTTTATTGGTCCAGGTGGAGAGAAATTCCTGTTTTGAGACTGAATTACACTAGATAAGAAAACAAGTAGAAAAATAAACACTTATTCATATAAAAATGATTAGAAAGTATAGTTCAAAAGAAAACACAGCTATTTCCCCTACTTGTTTTAAAGTGATGAAAGGCTCACAACTCTGTAAATTCACTACCTTTTGTTTTGTTGAACATTGTCTCCCAGAAATTGAGTTTATAAATTAATAAAACTGACAAAATATATTATTTCTCACTTTCAGCTCAAAAAATAGGTTTTCTTTTTTTCTTCTTTTTAGAACTTTGATCTAATTCCAGTCATCAAAGTCTTTAACCAGTGTATGGTATCCCACTATAGATTCTTTAACTGGCATATGTTCTTGGTATTAGAACATGTTGCAAAATAATTGGGGGCTAAGATTGATATTCCCTGGTGATCCTTGTAAGAAGATGTTGTTTAGTTGCTAAATTGGGTCTGACTCTTGCAACCCCATGGACTGTAGCTCACCAGGGNAGTCTTTAACCAGTGTATGGTATCCCACTATAGATTCTTTAACTGGCATATGTTCTTGGTATTAGAACATGTTGCAAAATAATTGGGGGCTAAGATTGATATTCCCTGGTGATCCTTGTAAGAAGATGTTGTTTAGTTGCTAAATTGGGTCTGACTCTTGCAACCCCATGGACTGTAGCTCACCAGGGTCCTTTGTCCATGGGATTTCCCAGGCAAGAATACTGGAGTGGGTTGCCATTTCCTTCTCCAGGGGATCTTCCTTATGCAAGGATTGAACCTGCATATCCTGTATTGGCAGGCAGATTCTTTATCTCTGAGCCACAGGTGATTTCTTTACCACTGAGCCATTAGATGGCTCTTACAAAAAGATAACCTTTGCTTTTAGTTTCCAGGAAGGCAGAATCAATATTTTTGAAGGAAAGATGTCTTATTGTTAATGATGTACCTGTGTAAATTTTTTGGACTTTATAAAATATTTGTCATTTCATTAATTTATTTAGCAGTTATTTTAATGGAAATCTGTGCAAAGGTATAAAAGAAACCATGTTAGAAGGGGCAGAGACGCAATATAATCAAGACCTGCACTCCCAGGTAGGCGACCTATAAACGGGAGGATAAACAAAATTGCAGAAGTTCTCTCCGAAGAGTAAGGGGTTCAAGCCCCATGTTGGGCTTCCTAGTCTAGGGATCCTGTACTGGGAAGATGACCCCGTAGCACATTGTATTTTGAAGATGAGTGGGGCTTGTAGGAAAGGAACTGCACTCTCAAAGCAGAGATACAAAATATCACATGCTTCAAGACCTAGCACATAAATGTGCCTGGGTCAGACCTACTTGCTGGTCTTAGAGAGTCTTCCAGAGAGACAGGAGGCAACTGGGCCTCCCTTTGGGGGCCATAGATGCCAGTGGCAGTTATTTTGAGGAACTCGGACTACCGTGAGAACACTGGTGCTAGCAGCACCGTTTTGGAGTCTTCCCTCCAGCCTATTAATTCCAGGAGCTTACTTGCCCACCAGCCATTCGGCATCATTCCTGGGACCCTGCCTTCCCCAGGCCAAGCAGCCAGCCATTAATATATATGGGTACAGACACACCCACCAGCTGGTCCAGGACCTGACTCTACCCACCAGTGGGGTGATATCAACCCCAGGAGCCCCCAGGCAGTGACCCCACTCAACCACAAGTCATGACTATCCTCTAAACTTCTGCTACCTGCAGCTTGCTGCCCTGGGGTCTGGCCCTCCCCACCAGCCTATTGGCACCAGCCCCAGGCCCTACAGCCAGCTGTGTCAGGACTTAGCCCTACCCTCCAGCAGCCAGCTGCCTCCATGTGAGGCAGGGTCTGTGGCCAACTGCTCAGGAACCAGCCCCACCTACTGGCACACCCACAGTAGTTGACCCCACCACAACAGAAGGGCCCACTCAGCCTAAATTTGGGGCACCCCAGGTCCTACCTCCTGTGACCTGAGGGGAGTGTGCTGCTGAGCCCCAAAGGATGTTTCCTGCATAAGAATGCTTTTTGAAGATGAGGAGATATAACCAACCCATCTCATATGTACAAATAAGCACAGAGAATTAGGCAAAATAAGATGTGACTAATGAAGGAACAAGTTAAAACCTTGAATGGGTTTTAACTAGACAGAGTAGAGCTAGGCAGTCTACTCAATAAACAGTTCTAGGTAATGATCATAAAGATGCTCAACAAACTCAGGAAAATGGATGAACCCAGTGAGAAGTTGAGCAAAAAGTTAAAAAATGTAAAGACAAATCTGAAGAATGCAATAACTGAAATTAAAAATACACTGGAAGGAGTCAATGGTAGATTGGATGATACAGAGGAATGGATTAGTGAATAGGAAGACAGAGTAGTGGAAATCACCAAGCTGAACTGAGAAAAGAAAGAAGAATTTTAAAAAATGAGTGTAAGAGACCTCTTGGACAACCTGAAGCATTATTAACATATGGGTTCCAAAAGGAGAAGAGAGAGTAAGGGCAGAGAATTTATTTGAAGTCATAGTAACTGAAAATTTGCCTAAACTGGGAGAGGAAACACACATCCAGGTCCAGGAAACACAGAAAATCTCAAACAGAATCAACCCAGAGAGGTCCACACGAAGAAATATTGAAATTAAAATGGCAAAAATGGAAGATAAATAGAGAGAACATTAAAAGCAGCAAGGCAGAAACAACTCGGTGCATATAAGGGAAGCTTCTGTAAGACTGTCAGCTGACTTTTCAGCAAAAGCTTTGCAAGCCAGAAGGGAGTGGCATCATATATTTGTATTTAAATTACAGAAAGGGGAGAACCTACAACCAATATCCTGTTAGGCTTCCTGTAAAGCTTTCCTCATTTTGCCTAATTCTCTGCACTTTCTTGTATGTATTACGTAGGTTGGTTACATTTCCTGATCTTTAAGAACAAGTTTTACAGTCAAGCAAAGGCTAATAGAGTTCAGCACCACAAAACCAGTCTACCAGGAAATGTTTCCGAGAATGACTTCTGTAAGTGAAAAAGAAAAGACTACAACTAGAAATGGGAAAATAATGAAAGAAAAAAAATCTCATTGGTAAAGGCAAAAGGGTAGTAGATCAACCACTTACAAAGCTAGTAGGAAGGTTAAAAGACAAAAGTAAGACAAAACAAAAGTGTGTATCAGTTCAGTTCAGTTTCTCAGCTGTGTCTGACTCTTTGCGACCTCACAGACTGCAGCATGCCAGGCCTCCCTGTCCATCACCAACTCCCGGAGTTTACTCAAACTCATGTCCATTGAGTTGATGATACCCTCCAGCCTCTGTTGTCCCCTCCTCTTCCTGCCTTCAATCTTTCCCAGAATCAAGGTCTTTTCAAATGAGTAATTCTTCACATCAGGTGGCCAAAGTATTGGAGTTTCAGTTTCAGCATCAGTCCTTCCAACGAATATTCAGGACTGATTTCATTAGAATGGACTGGTTGGATCTCCTTGCAGTCAAGGGACTCTCAGGAGTCTTCTCCAACACCACAATTTCAAAGCATCAATTCTTCAGCGCTCAGCTTTCTTTACATCCATCCATCCAACTCTCACACCCATACATGATTACTGGAAAAATTATATAGAATATGATGTTAAAAACATTAAATGTGTGCGAGGGAGTAAAATGCAAGGTTGTTAGGGTTTGTTGTTATTGTTCAATCACTTAAGTCATGTTTGACCCTTTGCTACCCCATGGACTGCAGCATGCTAGGTTTCTTTGTCCTTTACCATCTCCCAGAGTTTACTCAAACTCATGCCCTTTGAGTTGGTGATGCCCTCCAACCATCTCATCCTGTTGTCCCCTTCTCAGTCTTTCAGTCTTTCCCAGCATCAGAGTCTTTTTCAGTGAGTTGGCTCTTTGCATCAGACAGCCAAAAGTATTGGAGCTTCAGCAACAGTATGAGTCCTTCCAATGAATGTTCAGGGTTGATTTCCTTTAAGATGGACTGGTTTGATCTCTTCGCTGTCCAAGGAACTCTTGAGAGTTTTCTCTAGTACCACAGTTCAAAACCATCAATTCTTCAGTACTTAGCCTTATTTATGGTCCAACTCTCACATCAGAATACCAGAATCTCTATCAGAATACCAGTGGGATCTTCCAAGCACTAGAGCAAATAATTCTAAAATTTGTTTGGAAATACAAAAGACCCTGAGTAGGCAAAAGAATCTAGGGAAAGAAGAATGGTACTGGGAGGTATCATGATTTCAAGCTATACTACAAAGCTACAGTAACCAGAATAGTATACTACTAGCAAAAAACAGACACATAAATCAGTGGACCAGAATAGAGAACCTAGAAATGAACTCTGTGATGGAGGAGTCAGGAATATACAATGAGGAAACTACAGCCCCTTTAATAAATGATGCTGGGATAACCAGACAGCTGCATGTGAAAGAATCATTAGATTACAAACCATTCCATATACAAAAATAAACTCAAAATGGATTAAAGACTTGAATGTAAGACCTGAAACTTTAAAAATGCCAGAAGAAAATATATGCAGTATGCTGTTTGACTTTGTTTATGTTTTGGGTCTGTCTCCTAAGGCAAGGTAAACAAAGCAAAAATAAACAGATGGAACTATGTGAAGCTGAAAAGCATTTGCACAGTGAAGGAAACTATCAACAAAATAAAAATGCTGCCTAATGAGTGGGAGAAGATGTTTGCAAATGATATATATGAAAAGGGGTTCACGTCCAAAATATGTAAAGAACTCATACAGCTCAATATCAGAAAAACAGGCTTGCTAAAAAAAATGGGCAGAGTCTGAATAAACATGTTCCCCCAAATTCAGATGGTGAACAGCCACATGAAAAGATGCTCTACATCAGTAATGATCAGGTCATGTAAATCAGAGGCACTGTGAGTTATCTCCTCAGAATGGCTGTTGTCAAAGCATAATAAATAACAAATTATTGCTAAGGAGGTGGAGAAAAATGGAACTTTTGTGCACCGTTGCTGGGAATAGAAATTGGTTCAGCCACTATGGAAAACAGTATGAAGGTTCCTTTTAAAAAAAAATAATAATCAGACTACTCCTGTTTGATCCCGCAGTCTCACTTCTGGGTATTTTTCTAACAAAAACAAACACTAATTTAAAACAATATATGCACCCCTGTGTTCATTGCAGTGTTATTTACCGTAGTCAAGATATGGAAGCATTCATTGATAGATGAATGGATAAAGAAGATGTGATTAGTATATATTACTCATGTATAAGAAAAATGAAATATTGCCATTTGTGACAAGATGGATGGACCTCGAGGGTGTTGCTAAGTGAAATAAATCATATAAAGACAAATACTGTGTGATTTCACTTATATGTAGAATATAAACAACGGAACAAGTGAGCAGACATAAGACATAAATAGTACCATGGATACAGAGGGCCAGCAGGTGGTTGCCAACAGGGAGGGTGGTAAGGGGATGAATAAAATAGGTGAGGGAGATTAAGAGGTACATAGTTCCAGTTACAAAATAAATTAGTCATATGAATGAAATGTGGAGATTATTGTAAGTGTATACTATCTTTGTATAGTGGCAGATGGTAACTGATTATGGGGATCATTTTGAACAACTATGCTGCACACTAGAGAGTATTAATAACATAGTGTTATAGGTCAGTTATATTTTAAAAAAAACATAAAAGAGATCAGATTTGTGGTTACAAAAGGTGGAGGAGGAGGAATTGAATGGAAGTGGTTAAAAGATAAAGACTTCTAGTAAGTGATAGGATATAATGCACAATGTGAACAACAAGCACTGCTATGTTTTATATATACATATACGTGTATATATACATGTTATATATACATAGATGTGTATATATACATGTTGCTAAGTGAGTGAATCCTATGAATTCTTATCACAAGGAAAACTTCCTTTTTATTTTGTATCTATATGAGATGAAAGATGTCCATTAAACTATTTTTTAATCATTTCATGATAGATGTAAGTAAAATTGTTATGCTGTATACCTTAAACTTATATAATGCTGTGTGTCAATGTTGTCTCAACAAACTGGAAAATAAAAAGAAAATATTTAATACCCCTGAATGATACTTTTAAATTGGTTAAGATGTTAAATTTCATGTTTTAAAATTTATCACCATAAAGAAATTGGAAAAAATACATAATATAAAATGTAGTATTTTCAGTTCATTCAGTCGCTCAGTCATGTCCGACTCTTTGTGACCCCATGAATCGCAGCAGGCCAGGCCTCCCTGTCCATCACCAACTCCCGGAGTTCACGCAAACTCATGTCCATCGAGTCGGTGATGCCATCCAGCCATCTCATCCTCTGTCGTCCCCTTCTCCTCTTGCCCCCAGTCCCTCCCAGCATCAGAGTCTTTTCCAATGAGTCAGCTTTTAACCAGCTTAAATGCACTGTTGAGTGGCATTAAGTATAAACACCCTGTGGTAAAGCAGTCACCACTGTCCATTTCCAGAACTGTTCTGTTCATCCCCTACTTGAACTCTATACTCATTAATAACAACTTTCAATTCCCCTTTCCTCTCAGTCTCTGCTAACCTCTGTTCTCCTTTCTGTCTCTGTGAATTGGTTTATTTTAGGTCCTTCATATCTGTGGAATCATATAATGCTTGTTGTTTTGTGTTTTATTTATTTTATTTAGCATAGTCACCAAGATTTATCCACAGTATAGCAAGTATCAGAATTTAGTTTCTCTTTTAAGGGTAAATAATACCCCATTTTATGTATATACTACATTTTGTTGAGCTATTCACCCATCAGTGAACATCTGGATTATTTTCACTTTTTGACTATTGTGAATAATGCTGCAGTGAACATGTGTGTGCAGATATCTCTAAGTTCTTGCTTTTAATTCTTTTGGAAATATATCCAAAAGATGACATTGCTGGATCATTGTGGGCAAATCATATGGGCATTTTATGTTTAATTTTTTGAAGAGGAATATTTTTGGAATATATTTTATTTGAACCTGGTCAGTATTGCTTATATCTATTCTTACTTTCTCATCTTATGTGTTTTATGTATGATAGCTAGGTCAGATTACATATTCTATTTTTTTCCTAATCCTCTATGGCTTTGGTTGTCTGCTTTGTTAGTTTGCCTTCCAATCACTTTTTTTAAAATTTATTTTTTATTGAAGTAATCAACCCTGGGATTTCTTTGGAAGGAATGATGCTAAAGCTGAAACTCCAATACTTTGGCCACCTCATGCAAAGAGTTGACTCATTGGAAAAGACTCTGATACTGGGAGGGATTGGGGGCAGGAGAAGAAGGAGATGACCGAGGATGAGATGGCTGGATGGCATCACGGACTCAATGAACGTGAGTCTGAGTGAACTTCGGGAGATGGTGATGGACAGGGAGGCCTGGCGTGCTGCGATTCATGGGGTTGCAAAGAGTCGGACATGATTGAGTGACTGAACTGAACTGAACTGATAGTGGATTTACAATGTTGTATTAGTTTTTGCTGTGTAGCAAAGTAATTAAGTTATACATATATTTTTCATATTCTTTTCTGTTACGGTCTATTACAGGATATTAAATATAGTCCCCTGTGCTATAGAGTAGGACTTTTTTGTTTATCGATTCTATATATAATAGTTTACACCTAATAACCCTACAGACTCCCAGTCCATTTCTCTGCCACTCCCCCCAACCACCCTTGGTAAACACAAGTCTTCTCTATGTTTAATATGTTTCTGTTTCATGAATAAGTTCATTTATGTCATATTTTACATTCCACATGTAAGTCCCATCACTTTCTGATCTGTCAATACCCTGGCCATCTGTCAAGATCTAAATATGACTTCTTTGATAAATAATGGAGTTAAAAAATGAGAGTAAATTGTTATTGTTGTTGTTCAGTTGCTAACCCATGTATGACTCTTTGTGACCTCAGGGATTGTTGCATACCAGGCTCTTGTGTCCTCCACTATCTCCCTGAATTTGCTCAGATTCATGTCCATTGGGAGAAGGCAATGGCAACCCATTCCAGTACTCTTGCCTGGACAATCCCATGGATGGAGGAGCCTACTAGGCTGCAGTCCATGGGATCCCTGAGAGTCCGACACAACTGAGCGACTTCACTTTCACTTTTCCCTTTCATGTGTCGGAGAAGGAAATGGCAACCCACTCCAGTGTTCTTGCATGGAGAATCCCAGGGACAGGGGAGCCTGGTGGGCTGCCATCTATGGGGTCGTACAGAGTTGGAAGTGACTGAAGTGACTTAGCAGCAGCAGCAGCAGTATGTCCATTGAGTCAGTGATGCTGTCCTAACCATTTCATCCTCTGCCACCCCCTTTTCCTTTTGCCTTCAGTATTCCCCAGTGTCAGAGTCTTTTCCAATGAGTCTGTTCTTCATATCAGGTGGCCAAAGTACCAGAGCTTCAGCAACAGTCCTTCCGATGAATATTCAGGGTTGATTTCCTTTAGGATTGACTGGTTTGACCTCCTTGCAGTCCAAGGGACTCTCCAGTCTTTTCCAGTACCACAGTTTGAAAGCATCAGTTCTTTGGCACTCAGCGTTCTTTATGATCCAACTCTCATATCCATACATAACTACTGGAAAAACCATAGCTTTGACTAGACAGACCTTTGTTGGCAAAGTGATGTCTCTGCTTTTTAAGTGCTATCTAGATTTGTCATAGCTTTCCTTCTAAGGAGTAGGTGTCTTTTAATTTTGTGGCTGCAGTCACTGTTTGGAGTCCAAGAAAAGATCTGTCATTGCTTCCATTTTTTCTCTTTCTATTTGCTGTGGAGTGATGGGACTAGATGCCATGATCTTAGTTTTTAGAATGTTGAGTTTCAAGCCAGTTTTCTCACTCTCCTCTTTCACTTTCATCAAGAGGCTCTTTAGTACCTCTTCACTTTCTGCCATTAGAGTGGTATCATCTGCATGCCTTTGGTTGTTGATATTTCTTCTGGCAATCTTGATTCAAACTTGTGATTCATACAGCCCAGCATTTTACATGATGTATTCTGCATATAAGTTAAATAAGCAGGGTGAAAATATACAGTTTTGAAGTGCTCCTTTCCCAATTTTGAACCAGTGCCTTGTTCTGTGTCTGGTTCTAACTATTGCTTCTTGACAATTTCCCACAGTTTGTGATTCACAGAAAAGCTTTAGTGTAGTCAATGAAGCAGATGTTTTTCTGAAACTCCCTTGCTTTGTCTGGGATCCAGCAAATGTTGGCAGTTTGATCTCTGGTTCTTCTGCCTCTTCAAAGCCCAGCTTGTACACCTGGGAGGTCTTAGTTCATGTACTGTTGAAGCCTAGCTTGAAGAATTTTGAGCATGACCTTGGTAGCATGTTAGATGAGCCCAACTGTATAATAGATTGAACATTCTTTGGCATTGCCCTTCTTTGGATTGGAATGAAAACTGACCTTTTCCAGTCCTGTGGCCACTGCTCAATTTTCCAAATTTGCTGACATATTGAGTGTAACACTTTAACGGTATCATCTTTTAAGATTTTTAAATAGCTTAGTTTGGTCACTTTACTTGCTTTGTTTTAGTAATGCTTCCTAAGATGCTCTTGACTCTGTACTCCAGGATGTCTGGCTTTAGGTGAGTGACCACACCATCATCATAGTAAATTAGAAAGCCAAAAAATATAATTGATTGATATGAAAACTAAAAAAAAAAAAAAAAAAAAGTGTGCAAAATAGGCCAATCTAAAATATATATTTATAAGAAAAAAAGAAAGAAACCATTAATATACTGCTTCAGGATTGAGATAGGCAATATATCTGTAAGTTTAGAGGATATTAACAATAAAGAGTAATATATTTTATGCAGTTTAANAAAAAAAAAAAAAAAAAAAGTGTGCAAAATAGGCCAATCTAAAATATATATTTATAAGAAAAAAAGAAAGAAACCATTAATATACTGCTTCAGGATTGAGATAGGCAATATATCTGTAAGTTTAGAGGATATTAACAATAAAGAGTAATATATTTTATGCAGTTTAAACATGTACACTTAGAAAAAGCTCAATGAGGCAGATTATTTGTTAAACAAAACATAAATTGTCAGAATGAAATTAAGCTGCAGAAAACCTGAACAGATTGATAACAGATAAATAGAAATAAAACAAAACAAAACAACTAATACTATCCAAGTGATCAACATTCATTTCAGTTCAGTTCAGTCNCTTATCCGTTCATCTGCTGATGGACATCTAGGTTGCTTCCATGTCCTGGCTATTATAAATAGTGCTGCGATGAACATTGGGGTACATGTGTCTCTTTCAATTCTGGTTTCCTCGGTGTGTATGCCCAGCAGCGGGATTGCTGGGTCATATGGCAGTTCTATTTGCAATAAAAACTTTTTTAAAAAATGAAATTATAAGATAAGCTGCAAAGGAGATGATGTCATGTGATCTTGTAAATAATTTCTTTCCTGGAAATTAAGTATTGTTTGGTTCATCTACTGTTAAATTCTAACTTAACTAAATAATGATTTATTAATTCACCCATAAGAGTTGAAATCAGAGAACCCTTTTAATAGTAAATTGAAGAAATTTGTAAAAACAAAATAAGCTGTCTGGTGGATGATTTTCATCAATGTCTACATTATAAGAATTTTTAAATCTACTTTTAACTTTTATATATATATGTGTGTGTATATATATATGTATATATATAATTAAGTAACATTTATTTAACCTAAACTTTGGCTTATTTGAAAGGGTAAATGCTATTCAACTAGAATTATATTGTTCTTTTATACTTTCAACAGGTTTTATTTCATATATCCATATTGTCACTTTCTAGATTTTCAAAATAAAATTTGTCTCTAGTTTGTTGTTGATACTAGTATTTACACATGAGAATTATAAATGGTAAATATATTTGATCCAAGAGACAAGGAGTAAGGGGATACTGAGACAGTTTTTGTCATTACAAGATTTTAGAAAGTATGGTGCAAATCAGAGTCTCAGATAAAGGTGACAGACTTCTTCAGTGAAATTTATTAATGGTACAGATATCATTTAAATTTTCTGAGTATGGAATTTCTGCCTTAAATATATGCAAATATAAAGCTATTTCTTTGAAGTCAGGTTTTGTCCTTAGCATTGCAAAATATCTACTGGCAGTATATAAACTTGAAATAGCAGACTGTTCTTTTTAAAGTAGCCTTTTTGCTGCAGATGTGACTTTGACAGAGGAAGGTTTTGTTTGTGTGTGTGCTCCCAGCAAGTAATTAGCAATAGAAGTAAGACAACTGTCATTTGTGAAATGAACTCTTTTCAGTTTAGATACAGAATGTGTATAGCTGTTTAAATGTAATTTCTGGTATTCATATAAAAGTGTTAGGTTTTTGAAGCTCCTCTAGGTAAATTTTAGAAATAAATTTTTGAGCGCTTTAATCATATCACCTCTGATTTTTGGTGAGGGGAGAGAGCAAATATATTTAGTTACTGTTATAAAATGGGAGATAAAAATTGGTGGTAACATTTCCTATTATCACATGACATTAGAAAAGCAGGATGTATGTTACAATCAAATATTGTCCATTACAGAATCTTTAAAATGCTTTGTAAATACTTTCTTCTTATATATGTTATAGTGTACACTTTCTGATCACATTTTGAATTTGGTACTAAAATTAAGTTGCTTTATAGGCTAAATAAAGTATTCAAAATTTTATTTAAATTTCTATTAAAGGTTAACATTTCATTGAATAGGAATTTGACCCAGGCTTACCTACATATATGTATCTGCTTCCAACTCTTGTCCTGACAATTGCCTTTTTGCATTTTTTCTTTGTTGTGCTTCAGTCTCTGTTGTAATCTGGAATGCAAAAAGAACTTCCGGGAAGGACACAGTAGTACTTTAAAAATGTGCAAATAGGAATAGAGTCATCAGTCAGTGACTAAGGATAACTGAATTCAATTTTGCTGATGTTTAAATTGTCTAATGTCCTGTCTTTCAGTGAGACCAGCATTTGGCATTTAATATCTGGGACTGTGGGTGAGGTGAAAGGAAAGGTGAATTCTAATAATGAATCAAGGCAGGAACTGAAGGAGGCTTTGTTTGTTTTTTTAACTTGTTTTGTAATAAGATCAGTTGTTTCAGTGAATAACCAGGTTGTAGTGACATGAGAAATCGCACGTTGCTTGTGGGATACATAACGACATAGGAACAGCCAAAATTCTTTTCATTTATCACGAATTCCAGAAAGAGAACTTTTGACCAGAAGTATCACATTCTTTTTTTTTTTTTTTTTAAAAGCTAAACAGTATTAGTTCCTTAGGGAATACAGCATTCCAACTTTACTTGAAATCCCAAATGGAATCATATTGCATGATTGTAGTCAGAAAAAAAAATGTGTAAATAGCACCAAAGAGAAACTCTTAAGGCTGCTTTATCAAGGTTAAATACAACTTTGTGACTCTAAGCAAGTCCATAATTAATTCTCTCCTCTCCTCCCAGTAGCCACCCCTAATTTGTATTGGAACTTTAATTCAGAGTTCATAAACTTTTAGTCTAATTGGGGAAGAGGAATGTCAGTGAGTTAACACACAAGTCACAAAAGTATATAATGCCCCTTTTGTGATTTTATTTTTTATATAAGTTAAAAAGCAAAGTAGGACCAGGGTTTGCTGCATACCTTTTGCTTTGTGCTGTACTTCATGTGTCAGTACTAAATTGGAGGTGAAGATCACTTAGATGGCCTTTTGTCTAGGTTGAGCTATTTATATTTACCTTTCTGATCTGGACATTTCATTTAATTTCTCTGAGGTTTAGTTTCCTATCTCATAAGTCCTCCTTTTTTTTTTCCCCTAACAGAATTTCTGTCTTCTAGTATATAAGAGAAAGGCTGGATGGCATTCCAAGGCTCTTAAGATCTAAGTTAAGAAAAAGCAATATTTAAGAAATAAATAGCTTAGTATTGTTGATAATTTATATAATAGTATCTTTAGCTACAGCAGGAGCTGAAAATGAAGTAGATTAAGACTTGAATTGCTTTGAAGTGTAGGATAGGATTTTACTTGTTAGCAAGAAGAGGATGGGGTGGGGGAAGTGAACAGATCCAGACAGGGGTGTAGGTCAGATGGGGGCTTCCCCTACGAGAATGCCCTGACTGAAGCAGAGACTCAAGGGGGTAGAAGTGGAGAAGAATGGAAATTAAAATTGCATAAATTTATGAAGCCAGATAGTGGATGGCCTTGAAAGTTGTATAAAGTGTGTATTTGAATTAGGTAATAAGAAACCATTACAGATTCTTAAATAGGAGAATAACCTGATTACAGACATATTTCAGAAAATTAATCTATTGGTGGTATGTCATTGGAATGCTTGGAAAAGAATATATCTGAGTTTTCCCTGATGGATAAATTCTGTCCAGGCATTGGAAATCAGCAATTCTTAAAAAGTTCACATTTTCCCACTGTGTATAATCATCTTACCTTGTATGTGACAGTCAACTCTTTTTGTATTCTTACTTTCTGTTTCAGAGCAACATCATAGTGTAATCTTTTTTAGAAAATTTAACAGACACCCAGAGATTAAATTTGAATTAAAATTTAGTCACATTTGGTGCTACAAATACAGATACTTCAACTAAAGGTAATACTCAGATGAACAGATATTTTATTTGGGCAACTGTGTTTATAGTGATTTCATAACTTACTTTTCTGCATGATCACCAGTAGGTTTCTTTTGATGTTATTTGGGAGGTCCATCCTGACAATAGAAACATTGACTGTGATGGATATGTTTTAGAATAGAGATTACATGACGTTTTCATAATGCTTATAGCAGTATTATGTGCCTTGTAGATTTGTAGTCTTAGTATTTTTATACTAATCATTGAAGCAATAAAATAAAGTGGGGACTGTCATAGGATTTAATATCCAGAATTAGCAGGAAAGAAAAAAACTTATCAGAAACAGAAAAATGTAGATATACATACTACTAACTAATAATAAGTGAGTATGTAGTATATTTCCATGTGTGCACATAAGCCAACAGCTTTGGGCCTCAGANCTTAGTATTTTTATACTAATCATTGAAGCAATAAAATAAAGTGGGGACTGTCATAGGATTTAATATCCAGAATTAGCAGGAAAGAAAAAAACTTATCAGAAACAGAAAAATGTAGATATACATACTACTAACTAATAATAAGTGAGTATGTAGTATATTTCCATGTGTGCACATAAGCCAACAGCTTTGGGCCTCAGATCTTTATGTATAAAACTAGGGTTATAGTTCTGACTCTGTCATCTTCCCAGGATGTGAGAAACAAAGGAAAGACACTGTATTTTAAGTTTACTTAAAAGACTACATAAACTCTTAACATACTGCCCAAATATATTTATTATCATTATTATTATGATTACTTCTGAAAATACACATCATATATTGTAGCTCTTTATTTAAAAGATGATTTATAGAGTAGATTAGAATCGCCAGTACTTGGGATAGGAGTGTACATTTCAGGAATTAATTGAATGTTTTTTTATTTACGAGAAAAACGTCTAAAAGAATATTAGATTTATTTGCTCACTGCAGCCAGGAAATCCTATAATGATGGTGAAGTTATCCATGTCATAATTAAAATAATAATGTGAAATAAACACAGAGGTTCATACAAACTCTATATAGATGAACTTCTTTCTCATGTCCCTGGTCAGGGAACAGTGAAGTTCCTTGGGGCCTGGCAAAAGCAAATGAGCATGTTTCTGTCCTTTAAGTATGCTTTCATAGCTCAGGGCATTCAAAGATCCAGTAAAATAAAGCAACCTCTGCTGAAGGTTATAGACATTGTAGACTATAGGAAACAAGCCTCATGCAGAGAATGAGTAGACACAATAGGCAAGAGAATAAATACAAGAGCGAGAGATAATAGGAAAACCTTGAAGAAACAGTAAAACAAGCCTGAGACTCACAGATACAGAAGACAAACTAGTGGTTACCAAAGTGGAGAGGAAAGAGGGGAGGGGCAAATTGAGCATATGGGATTGAGAGATGCAAGCTACTATGTATAAAATAGACAAGTAACAAGAATATACTGTGTAGCATAGGGGATTATAGCCATTATCTTGTAATAATTTATAATGGAGTATAATCTGTAAAAATGTAGAATCACTGTGCTGTACGACTGAAACTAATATTGTAAATCAGCTATATTACAACTAAAAAAATGTTTTTTAAACCAAGTTCATTTAAAATTATTAGTGATTAATCATTCCCAGTATGGACAACTTGTGTGATAGGAAAGAGGAACAGGGAGACTTGACAGAGACCAAATGCTTAGCAATGAAAAAATACAGTAATTGAAATTAAAATGTCAGTGATTTTTATTCAACAAACTTTTGTATTCTTGCTGTGTGCTACAATGTATTTCTTACTGTAGGTTAGTATAATTATTTGAAGAGGGAATTAGTTAATTGGAAGAGGGATTTGTGGAAACCACCCAGAAAATAGCACAGATACAAAAAGAAAAAATATTTATAAATTGTTAACATGACACACAGAATTAGAGAGTCCAACTTCTAGAAATTTTAGAGCAAGAGGGAAGAGAGAATGAATCAAAGACAATATCTGAAAGGAGGATAAAGGCTGTTAAGTTTTTGAAGATTAAGGAGTATCCTGAGATTTTAGATTGAAGAAACATACATGTTTGCTTGGAACACATGTTCCAAGAACTATAGTTCTTGGGGCATAAAAATAAGTCCATACTTAATATGTACTATTTGTGAGCACTTATTATTCCCCAGTCATGTTCTGAGTTCTTTACCTGTATTATCACATTTAATTCCTTCAATAATCTTCAGGAAAAGTATATTCTTATTCCTACTTAAAAATTCAGGAAAACTCAGAGGTTAAAATCTTAAGTCCACACAACTTATAAATGATGGAGCCAGTATTTTAACTTTTGCAAATTCCCCTGATAAAACTGGTCAAGAAATGGTAGAAGCAGTACACACTAATAGTGTTAGAAATGTAAAGGATTACGTTGAGATTTTTAAAAATTACAATAGCAACTTTGAACAGGTTTAGTCCAAAAATTGGAATTAAACTTGGAATTTCTGGTTAATTTAGAATTTCTGGTTTTCTAGAAAAATATAAATGACCAAAGTTGACTGAAGGAAATAGAAAATATAAGAGAACTGTAACCATTAAAGAAATAAACATTTTTTAAAATGTGCATAAGAAGCATTAGTCTCAGTTATTTTAGTTGTGAATTTTACCAAAATTTCTATTAGTAAGTTATGTCTATCTTATATGAAATGTTCCAGAAAGTGACAAATTGAGTGATTTACCAGTTAACACTTATCCTGCCTCTAATTTGTGTCTTTCTGCCTCACTGGAAAATAATCGTTATGAGAGCAGTGATCTTGCCTTATTTACTTGCCAACTGCATCTTTAGCATTTAGTGGGGTACTCATCACGTGGTATGCTGTCGGTAAATATCTGACTGAAAAATATAGCAATATTTTAATTAAAGTCATAAATATATTTGGAAATATTTAATAGTCATATTCTTTTTTCACCTATCATAATTCTTATAGAAAAATATTAGATGAAACAAGTTGCTCTATATTTTGATATACTATGATGTATTCTGTGCAAATATTCTTTTAATCAATTTTAATAAAATATGTGAGATTTTAAAAGCATGCCATTTTGGATGTCTTAATTAACTCAATGTGTGGAGGAATCCTTTCATGATGTATATGTGTATGAAATCATTGTGTTGTACACTTTTTAAATGTCTTATAATTCTGTTTGTTAATTATACCTAAGTAAAGCTGGTTGGGGGGTGAAATACCACCAATATAGGTTATTATTATAAGCATGTATATTATTATTAGAGAATGATTTGTGTCAGATATGATAGTTCTTGGATGCTTTAAAAAGATAATTTGGTGGAAGAAAAGGTAAAAAAATCCTCTTCATCTTAAGATTTAGTTTTTAAAAAATATTTGTATTTCTTATTTTTGGTTGTACTGGTTCCTTGTTGCTGTGCCTGGGCTTTCTCTAGTTGTGAAGAGCAGGGGATACTCTAGTTGCAGGGCACAGCCTTCTCATTGCAGTGACTTCTCTTGTTGTGGTTCTGGTCTGTAGGAGGTGGGCTCAGTGGTTGTGGCACATGGGCTTAGCTGCCCTGTGGAGTGTGAAATCTTCCCATACCAGGGATGAAACCCATGTCCCTTGCATTGCAAGGCAGATTCTTAACCATTGGACCACCAGGGAAGCCCCATAAGTATACAGTTTTAATGCATTTCTCCTATTTATACTTCATCTTATTTTCAATATACTTAGCAAGTTTTTACCTTAATAGGAACATTCTCTTATATTCTTTTTCTTTCTTGTACTTTACTATTTAAAGACCTATGTCAGATTTAAATGATTTTGCTTTCCCTCATCTTAACCTCTTCTGTTTATTCTTTTTGCCTGTGTGTTCTGCTGCTTGCATCCTACAAGTTTTGCTTTCTCTGAAGATGTGTTTGCTAATTGACTTACCAAAGATTGCAGTTATCTTTATCTGATTATAAGTGTTAAATTTACTATCGGGTTTTTTGTTTTCCTTTCATGAGTTTAAAAGAAAAGTCAGATATATTTAAGAAGTCAAGGGTTCAGTCTTACCATGTATGGAATGTGACATTGTAGTTCATGACTAGTGTCATTCATGTTTTATTCCTTGAAATCAGAGATTTTTCATCTTTCTGCAATTCAGAGTAACTTTTATGTTGTTCAGATTCAAGTGTGAAATTTAACTGAAACAACTGGTTTCTTCTTAAACCAAAAAGAGTTTTTGTGCTCGATAGGATTTTTAAATAGTGAAAAGAAAACAACTGTTTTCTTAAGTGCACTTAAGTTAAATTTTTGTTTCTAATTTATTTGTATTTAAAATCCAACCATAATTACTTACTTCCAGAGAGGAATTCTTGGTGAATCTAAGAGTTATTGGCACTACATCAAAATTATGTATTAAATAAATATGTGTGGGTGTAAAATTCTCTGTTCCTGGTACTTTAGAGAATTAGAAATTTTCTCTGATTTGAGTTACTTCACAGTTTTACTGACGCTCATAACATGTGTTCTTGTTTAGCACTTCACACTTACTTCGGACGTATGTAGAAAATCAACCCCATCCTTCAGGTTAAAAAGAAATTATATAATATTTCCTACCTGGAAAAGTTTCTTCCTCTAATTTAGAATTTAAATTTTTGGAGTATACATAGACTGTTTCTATGAAATCATATAAAATTATATTAATAGTAAAATTAAGATGGGTAGATAAATTTAAAATACTCATTTTATGTAGGATATCGTAATTCTAACATTTTATTAAATCACTGAAAACATGAGGACCAAAACTATCAGTTTCGTGAGTGTGTGTGTGTGTGTGTGTGTTTAGATTTTTGTGATGTGCATCGATGCTTGATTAGCTGCTATTTCTTAGTGCATTAAGCAGTTTTCATATGAAATAGTTATTTAAGTCAGACCCACTTACAGCTGTTATAACTAATTAGCATGTGTGTGTGCACGTATGTCTTTTTCCTGGATAAAATTAAACAGTTCAACAAGATCACCCACTTTCCTGATTAAATTCTTTCTTTTTTTAATCTTTTTTTTTATTTAAATAGAAACTGTTAAGTATTTAAAGGATCTCTGTTGGAGGAGAAAGAAAATGTATGTGCCAGAGAAACCATTTTCGTGTGTTTTTAGTTAGTTGAGATCTTAATATAATGTTGGTTGGTTTTGTGATATTAAATTTCTTGATTTTTGATTTGTGTCATTGGTATTTTTATAAAATGATTTAAAACTTTGACACCATGCAATTAGATTCAGGTGTATGACTAATTTTACTAAACTTTGCTGTGATTAATTTATTTCTGTGTAGAATTTCTTCTCAGCTGGTGAAGTCATGGCATTTTAATAAAATTATAGAGCGACTAAGCGCAGGCGGCCGCGAGCCGGCTCACTAAGCGCAGGCGGCCACGAGGAACCACCCCGTGTCCGAGGACAGGGGCGGCAGCTGGGAGGAGCCACCCCGCGTCCAAGAGACAGCGGCCGAGAGTCCCGGGCTGTGACGGCACAGGAACGGCTGAGAGGAGCCACCCCACTTCCGAGGTCAGGGTCAGCTGCCGAGAGTACCAGGCTGCGACGGCGCAGGAACAGCTGAGAAGAGCCACCCCACTTCCCACTCAGCGCGGCCGAGAGGAGCTACCCCACGTCGGAGGACAGAGACAGCGGCTGAGAGTCCCGGGCTGTGGCGGCNCCGAGAGTACCAGGCTGCGACGGCGCAGGAACAGCTGAGAAGAGCCACCCCACTTCCCACTCAGCGCGGCCGAGAGGAGCTAACCCACGTCGGAGGACAGAGACAGCGGCCGAGAGTCCCGGGCTGTGGCGGCACAAGAACAGCTGAGAGGAACCACCCCACTTCCGAGGTCAGAGGCAGGGGCCGAGAGTACCAGGCTGTGACAGCGCAGGAACAGCTGAGAGGAGCCACACCGTGTCCGAGGTCAGGGTCGGGGGCTGGGAAGAACCACCCCATGTCTGAGGTCAGGAGCAATGCCCAGGAGGAGCCACCCTGTGCCCGAGGCCAGGGTCGGGAGCCGGGAGGGCCACCCTATGTCTGAGGCCAGGGTCAGGGGCTGGGAAGAGCCACTGATTGATGAGCACTCAGCATGGGTGGCTGCAACGACCAGTGTACTCAGCCTGCCCGAGAGGAGTTACCGCACGTCACCACGTCCGAGGGCAGGGTCGGGGACTGAGAAGATCAACTCGCATCCAAGGATCGGTGGCTGCGCTGATGCAGGAGGGCCTGGAGGAGCTGTCCCATGTTGAGGGTCGGGAGNGCTGCTGAATAACCAACAAATCACAGAAGAAATCAAAATATGCATAGAAACGAAAATGAAAACACAACAACCCAAAACCTGTGGGACACTGTAAAAGTAGTGCTAAGGGGAAGGTTCATAGCAATACAGGCATACCTCAAGAAACAAGAAAAAACTCAAATAAATAACCTATTTCTTGCCCATTTTTAAAATTGGAATTTTTGTTTTCTTATTATTGAGTTTAGAGATTTATTTGTTTTAAACAGTCTATCTGCATACAACTTCTTCACCAGGTACATGATTTATAAATAATTTTCTCTCAATCTGTCATGTCTTTTCATTCCTTTAAAGGTATCTTTCAAAGAGCAGATGTCTGTAAATTTAATGAAGTCCAATTTTTATCAGGTTTTTAATCAGTCATGTGTGTTATATTAACAGAGATGGTAGTCTTTCTGTGCTTTCCTTAAGTGTTTGTTTCAGTGGGTTTATTAAAGTATAATTTACATATAATAAACTATACGTATTACAAACTACACATATTTGAAACGTTTTTGACATATATTATACGATGAAACCACCACAATGAAGATAATGCATGTATTCATCACCCCTAGTAGTTTCCTATTGCCCCTTTATAATCCCTCCTTCCTACTCTTTATCCATCTCCCTCTGCCAGACATTCATTTATCTGCTTTATATCACTATGGATCAAATTGCAGATCCCAGAGTTTTATATAAATTGAAATTATATACTGTGTTCTCTCCTATGTCTGGAGTAATTGTTTTTCAGTCAGCCTAAATATTTTTAGATTCGTTTATCTTTTATTGTGTATCAGTAGTCAATTCCTTTTTATTTTTCTTTTCAGTAATATTATAGTTTGTTTATCCATTTACCTGTTGGTGGATCTTTGGGTTGTTTCCAGTTTGGGCCTATTACAAATAAGCCACTATGAACATTTATGTATTATTTGGACATATGCTTTCTTTTCTGTTGGGTAAAAATCCAGTAGTGGAATTCAATCCAGGGATGAAAAGACATGACACAGATTGAGAGAAAAATGTTTGCAAATCATTTATCTGGTGAAGGACTTGTATCCAAATAGATTGCTTAAAACTAGATCAAAAGAAATGTGTAAACCTTTTTTCCAAAGTGGTTATGCCATTAAAATTTTTACCATCAGTGTATGTGAACTCTTACCACATCCTCATCAACACTTGGTATGGTTGATCTTTTACATTTTAGTCACCCTAATAGATATATCATACTATCTCATGATTTGAATATGAATTTCCTTAGTGTTAATGATGTTGAACATGTTTTTAGTTGTTACTTGCCACCTGGATATTTTCTTTGGTGAAGTGTCTATTTTAGAGTGTTTTCTTCTTTTAGAGTTTTCTTTTATATTGTGAATACAAGTTATTTATCAGATATATGCTTTGCAACTTTTTTTATCAAAGCTGTGGCTGTTATCTTCATTTTCATAACCCTAGCTTTTTTTTAAAGAGTAGAAGCTTTACATTTTTAAAATGAATTTTTTTATTGGAGTATAGTTGATTTACAACATTCAGGTTCTGCTGTACAGCAAAATGAGCTTTAAATTTTACATGTCCATTTCATGTATTTTTTTTCATGATGTATGGATGGATGATAATTGTGTTGTCATATCTAAGAAATCATTGCCTAATCCAAAGAAATTACTAAGATTTTTCTCTTATGTTTTCATCTAAGAATTTTAATTTTTTGATATTTTACCAGGTCCATGGCTCATTTTCAGTTGATTTTTGCATACAGTGCAAGGTGTGGATTCACTTTTCTGCTATGAAAATTCACTTGTTCCAGATGGCTTGTTGAAAGACTATCCTTGCTCCTGTGAATTTGCCTTTGCTCTTTTGTTGAAAATCAGTTGTTTATATGTGCATCTGTGTCTGCACTCTCTATTCTGTTTCATGATTTATTTGTCTGTCTTGATGACAGTACTACTATTTTGAATACTTTATGAATGATTTCTGAAATCAGGACTTTGCCCCCATTTTTACAGGGTTGTTTTGGCTGTTCTTAACTCCTTTGCATTTCTGTATAAAAATTTATGTGTGATGATTCTTCATGAAGGAAGTGAAAGTTGAAGATATAAATTCCTTGTATAAAATGTTTCTATTATTATGTTTTGGGCTTCCATTGTAGTTCAGTTGGTAAAGAATCTGCCTGCAATGCAGGACACCCAGGTTTGATTCCTAGNACAGGGTTGTTTTGGCTGTTCTTAACTCCTTTGCATTTCTGTATAAAAATTTATGTGTGATGATTCTTCATGAAGGAAGTGAAAGTTGAAGATATAAATTCCTTGTATAAAATGTTTCTATTATTATGTTTTGGGCTTCCATTGTAGTTCAGTTGGTAAAGAATCTGCCTGCAATGCAGGACACCCAGGTTTGATTCCTAGGTTGGGAAGATACCCTGGAGAAGGAAATGGCAACCCACTCCAGCATTCTTGCCTGGAGAATCCCATGGATGGAGGAGCCTCGCAGGCTGCTGTCCATGGGATCGCAAGAGTCAGACATGGCTTAGCAACTACATCTTGCCATCATTATGTTTCAGAGGCTCAGTAACAATATGGGCTTCCCAGGTGGTGCTTCTGTAAAGAACTTGCCTGCCAATCCAGGAGACTTAAGAGACGTAAGATCCCCTGGAGGAGGGCATGGCAACTCATTTCAGTTTTCTTGCCTGGAGAATCCCATAAACAGAGTAGCCTGGCAGGCTACAGTCCATAGGGTGACAAAGAGATATGACTGAAGCAACTTAGCAAGCAAGCAAGCAAGTAACACAATGCCAAAAGTTGCTGAATTCTAGTCAAGTGGGCTACTTATTTCCTAAAGGTTGTTTTGAAATATATTTGTGCCTTTAATTATGCTGTTTCATCACTTGTCTCTCCTAAGACTATCTTTCCTAAGTCAAACTCAAATTATACTCCCAAATCAATTCTGGGACACAGTGTTTTCTTTTGAACACCTACAGCATTTACTTATTTCTAATCAAAGAGTTTAATAATGGCATGAGATGTTTCAGCAGACTCTCTTTCTTGTAAAACCATTATAACTGATGAAGTTTAAAACAAAAAAGCGAACAGAAAATGCCCAACCATTTAAAATCTCTGCAAATGGTTATAAGGGCGTATAGCAAGTGAAGAAACCTTTATTCAAGAAAATCCACTAAATCTTCTAACTGTGAGAGTCTGTCATTTGAGCCATTTTTCTTCCCCAGCAGGTCAGCAAAGGAAACCTTACTCTGAGCAGGTTCAGACCTGTATGCAGGGCTCCTTCTGCCATCCCACCCTCTCAGCTCCCAGTCTAGGACTGGTTTTCCTCTGAAGGGACAGGCTAACAACATTTCTTGTTTTTCCCCAGCTCTATGTTGCAGAAGTTCTCTTCTAGGCAAGAACAAGTAAGAAGTCTGGGATTCTTCTTCCATCCAGCCCCCTTCTTCTGGGCAGCAGGCTGAGAATACTGTGGTCTCAGTCACCCTCAGCCCAGCATGCTACTAGGGTGGAGGTTCCACACTGGGAGGAGCAAGATGAGAAGACTGTAAGGGACTGCACCCAGCTGTAAAATACCCTATTCATAAAGCAGAGGTATCACTCTGAGAGATAGATGAGCACAGTTTCCAGTTCCAGAGAAGTGGTACCAGCTTTTTGCCTGGGGAAGAGGCAGGCCATAAGAACCAAGAGTTCTGTAGTTCTCCCTGTGGGAACTGACTTTATTTGGAACAGAGTTTGGGAAAGTTCAAGCCCAAGGGTGTGCTCACAAACAATGGTGATTTTGGTGTAGGCTATTCAGAGAAGGCTGATAGCTCTGTGTGCACAGCAAGATAAATTGTAGAGCAGCTGGAAGTTTACCAGATAAAACTAGGGAAAGAGATAGCTAAGAATAGCCCACTTGGGGTTGGAATGAACTTCAAATACTCTGGCTTTAAAGACCACTCTCTGTAAAGAGGACAGGATTTAATTGGATAAGACTGTGGAACAGTTTATGCCCAGCATACTTTTGAAAACAGTTAAGCAGTAAGGAGGCAGCTAGGGGAGGTCAACAGCCAGATGTGATACCCACAGAAGCTGACAACAGAGAAATCAAGGAAAGAGACAAGGAGATTCCCCAAAACTGTTACCACTGAATATCTGTCTGCATACCCTAGGCTGTGTCCTCTGAGGAGCAGCATCAGAGGCTGTACACTGTGTGGAAGATAGATGTCACTAAAATAGTTTAGCCAAGTCACTGAAGAAATAAACCANTTGAGAATTACTTTACTAGCATGTGAGATGAGTGCAATTATGTGGTAGTTTGAGCATTCTTTGGCATTGCCTTTCTTTGGAATTGGAATGAAAACTGACCTTTTCCAGTCCTGTGACCACTGCTAAGTTTTCCAAATTTGCTGGCATATTGAGTGCAGCACTTTCACAGTGAAGTGACTTAGCAGCAGCCTAATTCTTGGGATTTAGGTAGTGGGAAATTATCTTTGGATTCTTTAATTATACTAGGTTCTGGTACTTTTATGTGTTCATTTTTCACATTTATATCTACAAGGTGGACATTGTCCTTTCTGCTTGGGTCAGTGTTTATTTGAGACCTGTCAGTTATTTTTTCACTAAGTTTATTTATCTAATTGTGGTAAAATATACATAAAATACAACTTAGCATTTTAACCATTTTTAATGTACAGTTAAGTGGCATTAAATATATTCACATGTGCAACCATCACTAATATCTTACTATCTGTCTTAAGAACTTTTTCATTATCTCTTACAGAAATCTTTACCTGTTGAACAATAACTTCCCATTCCTCTCTCCTTTCCCTGCCTCTAGTAATCACTATTCTTCTTTCTGGCTCTTTGAATTTGACTCCTCTCTGTATTTCATATAAGTGGAATCATACAATGTTTGTCCTTTTGTGTCTGGCTTATTTCACTTAGCATGTTATCTTCAGGCTGCTATGAACATTAGGGTACATGTATCTATTTGAATTTGAGTTTTCTCCAGATAAATGCCCAGGAGTTAGTTCCGTCTCTTGATTTGAGTAATTATACTGATTGATTTTCAAGTATTGAATTAGCCTTTAATTCTGAGCATAAACTGTACTTAATGAGGTGCATTATTCTTTTTACATATTACTGGGAACAGTCTGCTCATACTTTGCTGGGGATTTTTATATTCATGAAAGATATTGATCTGTAGTTTTCTGATTATATCTTTGTCTGCTTTTGATCTCAGGGTTATACTCAACTCAAAAAATAGATTTGGAAATATTACATTTCTGTTTTCAAGAAACCTTTATGTAGAATTTTAATATTTTATCTTGATTAATTGAATTTGCTTATTAAACTATAAGGCCTAAGAATTTTTTTTAAACTAGACTGTTCAGAGTATCTGTTTCTTCTTGATTGTCTTTCAAATTTTGTGTCTTTTAAAAAATTTATTCACTTCATCTGAGCTGTTGAGTTATGAGTATGAAGTTATTTTAAATAGTTCCTTATTATAGTGTTAATGTTCTTGAGATCTATATACTTTAAATTCCTGATAGAGATAATTTATGTCTTCTTCTTTTTCTTTGCCCATCTGACTGAAGGTGAAAGTCGCTCAGTCATGTTCAACTCTCTGCGACCCCATGGACTACACAGTCCATGGAATTCTCTAGGCCAGAAACTGGAGTGGGTAGCCTTTCCCTTCTCCAGGGTATCTTCCCAACCCAGGGATCGAACCCAGGTCTCCCACATTGCAGGCTAATTCTTTACCAGCTGAGCCACAAGAGAAGCTCAAGAATACTGGAGAGGGTAGCCTATCCCTTCTATAGCAGATCTTCCTGACCCAGGAATCAAACTGGGGTCTCCTGCACTGCAGGCAGATTCTTTACCAACTGAACACTCTGGCTAGAGGTTTATAAATTATATTTAGCATTTCAGAGAACTAGCTTTGATTTCATTGGTTTTTACCTAATTCTTTTCCTGTTTTCTATTTTTTTTTTTACCTCTCTGATGTTTATTATTATTGTTTTTGCTTCTGATCTATACGCTATTGGATACTTGAGGGGAACCTTCTACAAATCTCTGGCATTTTCTCTCTTAACATTTTCGACATTTGCAGATTCTAGCTCTCTTGGTCTTTCTGGATATCTGTTCTGTCTTCTCCTCCTAGGGAATCTGTTGGACTTTATTCCTCTCTGTTCTGTAAACTCAGCATGGGAAGCAGAGGAAGTCCTAAGGGTCACCTCACTTTTCATGATTTTTGTCCTTTATTACATGATGTTCATTGTCTTGAAAACTTATTATTTATATATTTTGTTCAGTTCTTTTCTCTTTTGAAAAATTTGTTTTTGACAGAAGCTTAAATCTAGCTCTTCATTACTCCATCTTGGCCCATCTTTTACTTGTCAACTGTTTTCTTATCTAAATAATAAACTCTTGAAGGGAAGATAGCTTTTGTACCCTTTGTAGTATGTAGTATATATAGGGCCTTGTATTCAATCTGTGCTTATTGTGAGTTTGACTTATTTCTGGAGTTTACTTGAACTGAATGGAAGAGGAAGGTAAAACAGAAGAGTAAAGCCATCACCTGACTATGTTTCCCCTGCTTGTCAAATGAATGCTATGTGGAGCCTGACAATAGAATTTTTATACTTCTCTCATGTCTTACAACTCTAGCCCTTACAGCTAGATTACTGGAACTGCTGCCTTAACCGCCACCAGATATGATGTGACTCAACTGGTACACAAGAATGGGTCAGGTTTGTAGGATGATGAGAAGGACAGAAATATATGGGAAAATGACAGATTAAGAAACAGTCTTTAAAACATTCCCCTTGATGCTAACTCCAAAATTCAGTTTCATTATTAAAATCAGGAGCTTTTAACCAAATTTACTTTTTTCTTTTTTTAACCATTTTTGTTTCATTACAGGCCATTGGAATTTATCTTGTTTTTGAAATTGGGTGTGTCTTTTTTGTTATTTTTATTTTTCATATGTTGTACATGTCCCGACTGTGTTTTTGGTGTACAGTTAGTGAAGGTTCAGTATTATGCCATCCTGATTTAAGTCATATTCCTAGGGTAGTTACTTTCAAAAATAAATCTGTAGGGTTTAAATTCCCTTGATGCTCAGTGGACCAGGAAAGGCAAAGAAAATTCAGGATTTCAAATTGTGTTATTCTTTTACTGATGCTCTGCAGTGGGTAATAGATAAATGGTTTCTTTATAGAATAATGCTAAATTGGGAGTGCTTAATTTCATTCTAAATTTTGTGAATTATTTCCCCATCAATTTCTGTATCGACGTCTTCTAAACAGTGTTGTACAAAGTGACACTGTTATCCTAGAAGTTGAAGTGGAGCCTACTTGGGTGAATCTGGGCACATTATTTAACCTTTCTGTATTTCCGTTTCCTCCTTTGTAAAACAGACACACTGTTCACTTTCATTATTTCATGGGACAGGTATGATCATTGTGGAAGATAAAAGAGTCAAATTCAACAAGTTTTAAATAGCACCTATCTTTGAGAGAGACAGTGGTAATAAGTTCTAGGGAAATAATTGAATAAAATACAGCCCTATGGTTAGTAATAATATAGTGAGACATACAGCCTGTTTTGTAATCAGTTGTAATCCAAGGTAATTGGATAAATGTTCAAATATAGATATTAAAGAATTGAGAGACCCCCAAAAGGAGCAGTTTAGACTTGAAATAAGTGAACACGTCACTGAGCTGCTGATTATTTGATCTCAAGCCCTAGTGCTTTGAAAATGCGAAGGTGCTATGTAAATATAAGATGTGCTATTATTTTATGTTCCAAGCATTTTCCCATGAGCTAATCTGATTGGAGACCACTTAGCCTTTTCTTCCTTACCTTTTTTGTTTGCTTTGTAGATCTGACCTTGTTATTCAGTCTTCATTATGTTTGGTCCTGATGCTTGGGTCTAGGCACACTCTGGTGGTGTGGCACTCAGTCTTTCTCTCTTCTGTGAATGACTGATTTAGTTGTTGTTTTTCAAGGGAAAATTTTTCTCTATATATATTTTATTCTTCAATAAAGTGGTGATCAAAATGAAGATTTTCTCCTCCAGGCTGCTTTTCAGAGATTATTACCTCTGAAGTTCCAAGGAGACAGTCATTTTGCTATTATCCAGATACGTTTAGACTGAGCTTTTTGCAGTAGAACATTTTGTTCTGTTTGCTGTAATTTTTTTCCAAGGGACAAAGATAAACAGCTTAAACAGATAACCATCTCTGGTTGCTGTTTCTAACAATAATATTTAGCAGCCAGTGAATATTCTGCAAGTGCCTTTCTCAGAAAGGCTGCATTAAGTAAACAAGTAGTAAATCTTCTGGGTGACTGACAGATGATAGAATTTAAAACTAGCCAACTGCCCATATCAAACTAATACATTGTTTTTCTGTTTTGGTAAATAATACTCATCTTGTTTAGACAGTTCGTATCAAAAACAGTGTTAGCATTTCATACCTAACATATTTTTATAAAGCCCATGAGAGCTAAAACTAACAAATTTTGAACTGGTTGAATCATCTCATTAGCTTACTTAGANTGGGATCAGAAAGAGTTGGACATGACTGAGCAACTGAACTGAAGTGATACATTTACCCATCTGGAGCAAATGCTGTTGTTGCCCTGTCCTTCTTTCCTCCGTGCCCTGCCTGTGATCAACACCTTCTATTTCCATGCAAGTTGTCCTGACATCTGATTGGCAGTACATCTGATTGTTAGCTCAGGGACTTTCTTGGTCTCCTGAAGCTTATTCTGTACCTGCACAGTGACAGGCCAAAAGTTCTAGGGAATTCATGCTCCAGAGAAGTAGCCTCCAACTGATGACTGACAGAAACTGAGGGAAAAATCTCTAGTTCCCTTGCCCTTCGAATGGGATAAACTCTAATGCAAGACCCACACTGACTCTCAGTGAGACAGTTGAACTCCGGTTGCCCACAGATGTAGACTACCCATTAATGATCACCATGGCTGCCTTCTTTTTCCTTCTTCCTGACTACAGTTTCCTGGAATTATTTCCTAAAGAAACTGCTTGCACTTAAATCCTTACTTCAGGGCTTACTTCTGGGGAAACCATAACATAAATATTGGCACACACTCTTAACCCTTACTTTGTGCACCTGCATATAATCAGACATGTGGGAATTAAACCTGTATATTTGGCCTTAAACACTCAATTTGGCCACATTTGTTTTCTTTAATTCTCATAGGCAGCTGTTGGGATCCATAGAATTTTGTCCATTATTCTTAATTTTTTTTAATTACTATGCAGTAAAATTGACCTTTTTATTTGTTTAGGATACAGCCTATATATATATTTTTTAACACATGTATAACCACCACTGCCATTGGAATACAAGATGGTTCAATTGCTGAAATAGATTCCCTCATACTATCCCTTTATTGTCACAACTCCTACCACTGTAACCCCTGGCAACCAGTGATATGTTCACCATTACTGTAATTTTATCTTTTTGATAGTGCTATATAAATGAAATCATATAGTGTGTAAACTTTAGGTCCTGGTTTCTTTCAATTAACATAATGTATTTGAGACTAAGTTGTTTCATGTATCAGTAGTTTGTTCCTTTTTATTATTCTGTATTCCATTATGTGGATATACCGTATTTTTGTTTATCCATTCACCTACTGAAAGGCATTTGAGTTATTTTCAGTTTTTGGCTGTTATGAATAATGTACTATGAACACTCATGCACAGGTTTTTGTGTAGACTCATTAGTTTTCATTTCTCTTCGGTATATACCTAGAAGTATATACATGTGTTAGCTGTATTTTTGACCTTTTGCTGAACTGCTGGACTGTTTTTCAAAAGAGTTTGTACTGTTTGAAATTTCTACCAGCAGTTCTCTATATTCTTGCCAATACTTTAACCAGCCTCTTCGGCTATACTCATCCTAATGGTACTGAAGTACTATCTCATTGTATATTTTATTTGCATTCCCCTAATGACTCATGTTGTTAAGCATCTTTTCATGTGTTTTTGGNTTTTTGACCTTTTGCTGAACTGCTGGACTGTTTTTCAAAAGAGTTTGTACTGTTTGAAATTTCTACCAGCAGTTCTCTATATTCTTGCCAATACTTTAACCAGCCTCTTCGGCTATACTCATCCTAATGGTACTGAAGTACTATCTCATTGTATATTTTATTTGCATTCCCCTAATGACTCATGTTGTTAAGCATCTTTTCATGTGTTTTTGGCTATTTGCATGCATCTTCTTTGAATAAATACTTATTCAAGTATTTTCTGATGGGATTGACTGTTATTTTTACTGTTGAGTTTCGAGAGTTCTTTATATATTCTGGAGACTTGGCTTTTAATTTGCTTAAGAGTGTCTTTTTTATAGGCAAAATTTTTAACTTTTGTCAAGTTTGAGTTACTAATTTTTCTTAACACATTCTGCTTTTGTGTTATTTCTAAGAATTCTTCATTTAAACCCCAGGTCACAAAGATTTTGTCTTGTGTTTTCTTCTAAAAGTTTTATGACTTTATGTTTTATGTTAAGTTCTATGGTCCATTTGGAGTCAGTCGCTATAGAAGACAAGTTTAGATTGAGATTAGGTTTTATTTTTGTTTGCATTTAAACAACCTGTTGTCCCAACACCATTGGAAAAAGACTATTTTTTTTTTCCAATTTGAATTACAAGTGCTCTTTGTCAAAGGTCAAATGATCATACTTATGGGTCTGTTTATGGACTTCTATTCCATTGACCTATGTTTTTGCTTCACAAGTCCTGCCCCTCCCCGTCCTGCCCATGTTTTGGCCACACTGGTGACTTGTGGAACCTTTGACCAGGGATCAAACTCAGGATCCTAGCAGTGGAAGCATGAAGTCCTGACCACCGGACTGCCACAGAACTCCAAACAATCTCTTGATTACTGTTGCTTTATAATTGTCATAAAATTCAGTACTGTGGTTTTTCCAACTTAATTTCTTTTTACAGCATTTTTTTAGTTATTGTTCTTTTGTTGTACCATTTAATGTTTAAGAATGAACTTTATCTGTAAGTACAAAAAATGCCCTGCTTGGATTTTTATTTTAATATAGATCATTTTGGTGAAAATTGATATCTTTAATATGATGTCTTCTGATACTGCCTCCCAGTTTTTAAGAACATCTTTGCTTTCTTTCATAAGTGGCATGGTTTGTTACATTTATATCTAAAAGTTTCCAATAGCAGTGTGTCTATACATCTGTATATGTGTGGCAGAGGGACTGTGACAGGTGTGAGACTTTTCCCTGTTGTCAGGCAGTGTTCCTTTGGGTTCTGAAAGGGAGTTCCAGGTGTAGGCCCCAGCTCTGGTCCCAGGAATTTTGAAAGAAGTAGGAAGGCAGTCATTGGTCTTCAGCATTTGGTTCTTAGGGAATATGCCTAGCTGGGCCTAACCTTTCAACTGCAGCAAGAACCAATAGGATCTTATTATTCCATTCTGAATAAAGTTCCATTGGCCAGTGGGGCCAGGGTGGAGGGAAGCTTTTATAAATGTTACTGCTTTTTTTTTTTTTAACTTCATATTGTTTATTGCTCATGTATAGAAACGTGATTTTTGTGTTTTGACTTTGTTTCTTGCTACAGTTTTGTTTGTATTAGTTCTAAGAAGATTTTTTTTTTAATCTCTAGGTTTTTCTACAGACACTCTTGTCATCTACATATTGAGGCAGTTTTATTCCTTCATTCTAGTCTGTATGTCTTTTTTTGCTGGAATGGTGAAATAGATATCCTTGCATTTTTCCTCTTCTTAGGTGGAAAGTATGTCACCTTGCATCATTTACTGTGATGTTCTCTGTAGATCTATTGCACATGTCCTTTGTTGCTCAGTAGTGTCCAACTCTCCTCTGTCCATGGGATTTTCCAGGCAATAGTACTGGAGTGGATTGCCATTTCTTTCTCCAGGGAACTTCCCAACCCAGGGATTAAACCCGAGTCTCCCACATTGTAGACAGACGCTTAACCGTCTGAGCCAACAGGGAAGTCTGTATGGTTGAAAAGTTCCCCTCTATTCCTAGGTTGATGAGAATTTTTATCCTGATGGTGTCAATGTTTTATTAAATGATATTATGATGTGGTTTTTCTTTTTTAGATTGATATGATGGGTTATATTGACTTGTTTTTGAACACTGAGTTAACCTTAAGTTACTTGAATAAATCCCACTTGTGGGTGTTTTCTTTTCCTTTTATATACCACAAGATTCTACTACCTTTTTTTTTTGAGACATTTTGTGTGTACATTATTTTGAAGCCAGTCACTAGTCTTTTTTACTATACTGAGCTTAATATATAGTATGTAATTTATTTTATAAAAGGTTTCACCTGGGGCAATTTTTCCCTCTTCAGATCTGCTATAAGTCTTTTTTTTTTCCTTGTTTGTTTTGTTTTGTAAATGTTTCCCTTAAAAATAATATCTCTAGTGCATCACATTAATGTTTTGGTTTTTTGGATGACGTTGTGTTAGGGGATAGTAGACCCTCCCTTGGCTTTTAGTTTCTTTACGTGAAAGACCATTAGTTCTCAAGGTTACCTTCTTTCTTGGGCTATTATAGAGCACTTTAAAGGACAAGAATGCAAATGAATGTTTCACACATGATATAAATTCTGAAGTTTCATTTTCATGTAATATGAGCCATATTATACATAGGCTTTTGAAGGAGTCAGTTGAAATCAAGATTTCACTGGGTTCTTTGTTTTTAGAGATCATGGTAATGGGACTATAAGTGGAAAAGCCCCAGATGAAAACATTCCATCCGTTTGTCATCCAGGAAATTAGTAAAATTCCAATGTTTATATAAACAATGTTCATAAATTAGAAAGAAAGAGGAATTTTAATGGAACTCACTTTATTTCTCCTATTCATAAGCACTAAATTTTGAATTCATTCTAAAAAAAAATTCAAGGAATTATTATGACTATTGGTTAAGTTCCAGTTATTAATTAAAAATATATCTATAAGAGTTGGACACAACTGAGTGACTGAACTGAGTGATAACTGTCTCTGAAATACATATTTTTGACTTTTAAAGTGCAATGAGCTTCAGGAAGTGAGTAGTTGAGCCTGAAAGATTTTGAAATATCAGCTCTCTGTACTGAATGGAATCTTAATTTTCCCATAAAATATATAAAGTCTTGATATGATTCATCTTTACTTAGAGTTGTTTATAAAATTTCGCCTTCAGTAACTATAATCTTAATGAGTTCTATCTGAATGGCTAAATAAAATATATAGAATGCCTATATGTAAAGCTAAATATTTGTATTTGGTGAAATGGTAACAGTGAATTAAGATAAGGGAAGATGACTTTCATTGTACTATTTGAATTAAGACAATATTTATATACACACATACATGTGTATATAAATGGTACAACAATATGTGGAAGGAAATACCTATGATTTCTTCATTAAGCCACTTAGTTCAGTTCAGTTCAGTCGCTCAGTCATGTCCGACTCTGCGACCCCTTAAGGAAGCACTTAATCCTATATGTATAAATATACACAAAGTCAAAATTACCTGTGTGGATATTGTGCTGGGGTGGCTTGCAAGCACCAAGAGATTAGGGAACCCAATGTGCAAGGGTTATTTTTTTCTGCTTAGGAACTTTTTCCATTAACATGTTGCTTCATTTCATCATTCTTTACATTTAGAACACATAACAACAGCAGTTAATCTTTTCTTGAACAAGTTCAAAGTTTCCCATTGATGGGAGGAGATTAGCTGTCTGTATTTGTAGTTCTCTGTTTTGTTCCATTGATCTGTTTGCCTGTTGACTCTAACACCACACTGCTGTTTATTACTCTGGATTTATCACAATTCTTGAAATCAAGTGGTGTTAGTTCTTTTACTTTTGTCTTTTTCAGAGTTGTTTGAGCTATTCTATATCCTTTATATTTCAGTTGGAATTTTAAATTCAGTTTTATAATTTTTACCAAAGACAAAACCAAAACCCTTCTAGCCTTTGGATTGGAATTACATTGAATCTATAGATTTATTCAATTATAGGTTAATTTGGAAAGTTGATAGTTTAATAATATTGAGTTGACCAACCCTTGAACAAAGTATATATTCCTATTTATTTAGATCTTCTTTAGCTTTTTAGGAATGTTTTGCAGTTCAGTATACAGGTCTTTCATATTTTTGACATTTTACCCCTATTTCATATTTTTAATGCTATTGTACATGATATTTTAATTTCTGATTGTTCACTCTTAATGTGTAGAGTACAATTGATTTTTGTGTATTGATCCTATAATCTTACTCAGCATCATGTATTAGTTCTAGACATTGTAGATTTTCTACACTGACAGGTAAATGTTGTCTGTGACTAAGGAATTTTATTTCTTTTTTTCCAAAGTATATACCTTCCATTCCTTCCTCCCTCCCTCCCTTCTCCTAATTGCTCCAGCTCGAAACTGTAGCACAAAGTAGAGTAGATGTGGTAATAGTGGACATGCCGGTCTTATTTCTGGTCTTAGTAGGAAAGCATTCAGTTTTTAAACATTCAGTGTGTGACGGTCACTATAGATTTTGCGTAGATGTCTTTTATCTGGTTAAGGAAATTTCGGTGTTACTCCCAATGTGCTCAGAATTTTTATTAGAAGTGATACTCAATTTCAGATACTTCTGCTTCTGTCAAAATGATCATATTCTTTTTTCTTTTTTAGTTTGTTATAGTTCCTTGTGTAACCATGTTAAAATAATGAATTATATTGTTTTTCAAATGTGAACCAACCCTTTATTCTTGGGACAAATCCTTCTTGGTCATGATGTATTAGCCTTTTGCTGTATTCTTAGATTCAGTTTGATAAAAAGTATTTTTAAAAGAATTTCTGTGACTGTGTTCCTGAGGGCTACTGGTAATTTTCTTATAATCTTTTTGTCAGATTTTGTTATCAGGGTAATATTGGCTTTGTGGGATGAGTTGGGGATTATCCTATCCTTTTCACATTTTTAGAGTTTGTGTAGAACATTATTATGGATTCCTTAAATGTTGAGTGGACTCCACAAGTAAAACTGTCTGAGACTATAGTTTTCATTACAGGAAATGTTTAAGTACAGTTTTAATTTCTTTGGTAAATATAGGGTTATTTAGGTTATTGGTTTCTTCATGAGTGAGCTTGGGTAGTTTGTGTTTTTTAGATAGTTTCATTTTTTCTGATTGTCAGTTTATTTGCATAAGCTTATCCATGATATTCCTTTGTGAATCTTCTACTGCCAGCGCTCTATAGTGATACCATCTGTCTCATTTCTGATTTTGGCAGTTTGTTTCTTCTCTTTACTCATTTTCAGTCTGGCTAGAAGTTTATCAACTTTTTTGATCTTTTAAAAGAACCAGCTACTGCTTTCACTATTTCTTTTTCTGTTGCATATGTTCTCTATTTCATTGATTTCTGTATTGATCCCTGTTATTTTCTTTTATTCTGTTTACTTTGAGTTTTCTCTTCTTTATCTAGTTAAGGTAGAAGCTGAGTTCATTGACCAAAACCTTTCTTTGCTACTTTAAATGCTATAACTGTCCCCTTCATTGCTGCTTTAATGCCATCCCACAGATTCTGATAGGTAATCTTTTCACTTCATTTAGTTCAAAATACTTTGTAATTTTCCTTTTGATTTCCTCTTTGACCCGTGAGTTATTTAGAAATTTATTATTTAGCTTCCAAGATTGTGGATTTTTCAGAGATCTGTTTTTAATTTCTGATTTAATTCCCTTGTGGTGTGAAAATATACTTTTTATGATTCAAGTCATTTTAAATTTATTGCAATATATTTTATGACCCAGAATATACTCTGTCTTGCCTTTTTTGAAGTATGCTTGAAAAGAATGTGTGTTCTGCTGCTATTTGTGTGGAGTGTTTTATAAAAATCAATTAGGTCTAGTTTGGTTGATAGTATTGTTCAAATCTTCTACATTCTTAGTATTTTTTTGTCAACTTGTTTTATCAGTTATTAAGAGATTCTGAAGTCTTTGACTAAAATAGAGGAAATTTGTGTCTTTTTACTCATAGCTCTGTCTGCTTTATTTCATGTATTTTGAAGCTCTTTATAAGGGGCATAAATACTTAGAAAAGTATATTTCCTTGATGAACTGGGCCATATATCATTATAAAATTTCTTTTAAATTCCTGTTAACATTCTTTGGTCTGAAATCTATGGTAATATTAATCTTAATCCAGCTTTCTTTTGGTTAATGTTAGCATATGATATCTGTTTTCCATCCTTTTTAACTTCTTTGCCTCTTTCTTTTTTTAAGTTTCTTGTAGGCAGCAGACGTTTGGGTCTTGCTTTTTATCCAAATTCCATTATCTCAGCCATTTAATGTGATTATTAATATAGTTAGGCTTAAGTTTATTTTACTGCTTGTTTCTTGTTCACCTCATTGACGTTTTCTGCTTTGTTTTATTTTTCTTGATTGTTCTATTTTATTTCTTTCGTTGTCTGATTTTTAACTATTTGTTTTGTCATTTTTCAGTCTTATACATCTTAACTTACAGTCTATTTAACTTAACATTCTATATTTAAGTGATACTATACAACCTTTCCTATAGTATTATGAACTGTATAGTATTACTGTACTCTGCCATTTGCCTCTCCTGACTTTTGTACAATTGTTGACATATACTTTACATTTATATATTAGTATAAAGCCCATGCCACAATGTTATTTTTTTTATATAGTCACTCATCTTTAAAAGAAATTTAAATAATAATCTTATTTATTTATCCACATGGTTACACTTTTGGTGCTCTTTACTGTTTTGTGTAGATCCAGTTTTCACCTGCTGTTGTTTGGCCATTATTTATTCAAAAATTTTTTTCTCTTTCTCTTTCTCCTCTTCCTCACTTCCTTGATTCTTATTACTCCTATGTTTAGGATGGTTGAAATCTTAGAGCTCACTGATGCTCATTTCATTTCAGAGGGTTCTTTTTTCTCTCTGTACTTTATTTAGATAATTTTATTGGTGTGAATTGAAAACAGGGCGGCCTGGCATGCCGCAATTCACGGGGTTGCAAAGAGTCTGACACGACTAAGCGACTGAACTGAACTGAATGTTTTTTCCTGTGACATTTAATATGTTGTGTATCCTATCCATTTTTAAAATCTCATACATTGTGGTTTTCTCTTTAGAAGTTGATTTGAGTCTTTTATATTTTCCAGGTCTCTATTTAACTTTTTCAACATATGGGAATCAGTAATAGTAACTCTCTGTCTTTTTTTTCTCATTCTGATATCTCTATCAGTTCTAAGTCACTTTTGACTGATTCTTCTCCTCATTATGGGCTCTATTTCCCTCTCTCTTTGTATGCCTGTTGATCTTTAATGAGGTGCCTGACATCCTGAATTTTACTTTGTTGGGTGATGGACATTTTGTATTCCTATAAATCTTCCTGAGGTTCTAAAATGCAGTTAACTTACTTTAAACAATTTGACCATTTTGGGTCTTGCTTGTGTGATTTGTTGTGTAATTTTAGAGCAGATTTAATCTAGGTCTAATTATTCCTAGTACTGAGACAAGACCTTTCTGTGGATTCTGTCCAGTGTCCCATGAATTATGAATTTTTCCATTCCAGATGGAAGGAATAGACACTTTGCCCAGCCATGCTTAAATGATGGGTGCTCTTTTCTCTAATCTTTGCAGATGGTTCTTGTGCCAGCCTGGGTAGTTTCCTCATATACATGTACTGACCAGTACCCTCCTAAATTCTCAGAGGAACCCTTGCAGATATCCCATGTTCTTTCTCTCTGCAACTCCCTCCTCTCTGGGTTCTGTGCTAAGAACTCTAGCTGCCTTGCTCTCCAGAGGTCTCCACTCTATTTCCTTGTCTAGGGAGTCCTCTAAGCCCCACCTCTGTTCCCCCTCCCTGCACCATGGCCTTTAAACTGTCTCAAGGCAGAAAGTGGTGCCAATGGTGAAAGTGAAAGTTGCTCAGTTATGTCCATGGACTGAGTCAGTGACCCCATGGACTATACAGTGGAATTCACCAGGCTGGAATACTGGAGTGAGTAGTCCTTCCCTTCTCCAGGGGCTCTTCCCAACCCAGGGATCGAACCCAGGTCTCCCACATTACAGGCAGATTCTTTACCAGCTGAGCCACAAGAGAAGCCCAACAGTAATGGCGTAGGTAATCTGTCCCTTCTCCAGCAGCTCTTCCTGATCCAGGAATCGAATTGGGGTCTCCTGCATTGCAGATGGATTCTTTACCAAATGACCTGCTGTTTCCTGCTTTTCAGGGATCTTTGTCCTTCAGTTGCCCACTATTTCATTTTTTTTTTTTTTTCCAGCTTTTTAAGGTGTTTCAAGCTGCAGGGTAAATCTTGGCCCAAAATATGAGTCATTTTTATTAATTTAAAGTTTTATTACCTTGTTGTTCATAGTAGTTTTTTAGTTGATCTTCTTCACTTTTCCAGTGAATGATAAAATAGTTATATCATTGAGAAATAGTGATAATTTTATCTTCTAATTTTTGTATTGTTAGTTTCTTTCTCTTGAGTAATTGCTTCTGCTAATATGTCCAGTAAACAATATCAGCAATAATGGAACTCATTTTTAATTTAAGAATGAGTGTTACATTGAATTATGTCCAATTTTTAAAATTATGGAGTTAATTTTATTACTTTTATAATTAATGTAATTATGTTAATAGATTTCTGTTGATATTTTGATTTTTTTGATCCATTGTAAAATACTTAGCCTTTTCTCTTTTTATTTTTTTCTCTTTAGGATCTTTTTATATTTTTTTCATTTGTTAAACTTTCACGATGATGTGCTAAAATTAATGGCTTTTAAAAAACATTAATTCATTGTGTAGACATACTGACATTTAATTCTGTCCTAAGGTTCTGAGCCTTTCTGGGGAGTGGGCGTGGGAGAGCTGTGTTATTTCTTTTATATATTTTCTTTATGTGTATTCTTCTTGAATTTCCTTTTACCTAGGAATTAGAACTCCCATGATGATTTAAGTTTCTTACTTATTTCTTTCCCGTTTTTCATTTGTATGTCCCTTTGACTCATTGGAAAAGACTTTGATGCTGGGAGGGATTGGGGTCAGGAGGAGAAGGGGACGACAGAGGATGAGATGGCTGGATGGCATCACTGACTCAATGGGCGTGAGTCTGAGTGAACTCCGGGAGTTGGTAATGGACAGGGGGGCCTGGCATGCTGCGATTCATGGGGACGCAAAGAGTCCGACACGACTTGAGCGACTGAACTGAACTGACCTGAACTTTGGGGGCCTACTAGAACAGTCTTACAGTTGCTTCATTTTTTTCTCTTGTTTTTTCTCTTGTTCTGTAAATGTTCTGATATACAGACTCTTCTTAATGACTTTGATCTTTTCATTTTCATGTGTTGAAAGTGTTCTGCTTCTCCTTGTATTGTCTTATGGTCACTAAGTTCCTTCTTTTTTGTTAATTTTGGTCTTCCCTTCATATTTGTGGCATTCATACATACCTGGGGCCTCTCATTTATTATCATTTCTAAGAATTGGTAGTGTAAACCAGTTTTCTGGCTTCTGAAAGTCACTCTCATTTTAAGCCTTTTATCTTCCTTCACATTACTTTGCTGTTTGTGTGTGTGTGTGTGTGTGTTTTTCAATTGCAATTTCAGAGCATTTCAGGAGGTCTTGGAGGTAAACGCATTTGTTTCATCTGTAATGCTTACCTGGAAGTCATTTAATAACTTTTTTGCACTCTTCATCTTATAACTATTTTAAATTTGTAAATCATGTACTGCTGTATTTCTTTCAGAAGTTGGATTTTAGAACATATTCTAATGTTCATTTTTCTTTCTTGGAGTTTACTTCTTGAAATTTTTATATTTAAAACTTTATGTGTAGGGATCTTCATGAGACTGATGTGCTAGAATATTAAAAATTAAGAGATTAGATTAACTCATCCTGTGACTTTGAGAATATATAAGATTATAAATAAGATATTTTTAAAAATTACTTGTTGCTGATCTCAAAGAGAGCTGTTGATTTTTTACGTTCTTATATGTGGCTATATAACTAAACTCCTATTTACTCAAACAATCTTTAGTCAGTTTGCTTGGATTCTGAAGGTGGACAATCATATTATCTTACACATAAGCCCATTTAATTTATTTTGGATAATCTTTTATACTATATCAATATATTTTATCAAAAGCTGTCCACTAAAACTAGGCACATGTTTATGATACTCCAATGTGGATCACAATAAACTGTGGAAAATTATGAGAGAGAGATGGGAATACCAGACCACCTGACCTGNTTGATTCCAGCTTGTGCTTCTTCCAGTCCAGTGTTTCTCATGATGTACTCTGCATAAAGTTAAATAAGCAGGGTGACAATATACAGCCTTGACGTACTCCTTTTCCTATTTGGAACCAGCCTGTTGTTCCATGTCCAGTTCTAACTGTTTCTTCCTGACCTGCATATAGATTTTTCAAGAGACAGGTTAGGTGCCATAGGTAACTATTAATCTTTTTGCTCTATATTGCTGTGTATTTTCCAGAATATTATATATTTAGAATCTTATCATATGCAGCCATTTCAGACTACTGTTTTCACTTAATAATGTGTATTTATGTTCCTCCATGTTTTCTCATGGCTTGATAGCTCATTTCTTTCTTTTTGGCTGTGCTAGGTTTTTGTTGCCACCCGAGCTTTTTTTCTAGTTGTGGCAAGATGAGGGCTACTCTCCAGTTGCAGTATGGGGCTTCTCATTTGGAGCTTGGGCCCTAGGGTCTGCAGGCTTCAGGAGTTGCAGCACATGGCTCAGTAGTTGCTGCACCTGGGCTCTAGTGCACACGCTCAGTAGTTGTGGCACATGACTTTAGTTGCTCCACAGCATGTGGGATCCTAATGGACCAGGGATTGAACCCATGTCTCCTGCATTGGCAGGCAGATTCTCTACCACTGAGCCACCAGAGAAGCCTGATAGCTCATTTCTTTTTAGTGCAATAAAATATCCCTCCACCTGGATGTGCCTTCACTTACTTTCTACGTTTTGGCAGTTTTGAATAAAGCTGCTATAAACATCCATGTGCAGGTTTTGTGTGAATATATATTTTCAGCTGCTTTGGGTAAGTGTTTGGCTTTTATGGTAAGAGTATGTTTAGTTTTGTAAGAAACTGCCACATTCTCTTACAATGTGGTGGTACCATTTTACATTCTCACTAGCAATAAGTGAGAGTTCCTGTTGTCCTATATCTTTGTCAGCATCTGGCATTGTCACTATTTTGTATTTTGTCCATTTTAATAAGTATATGGCAGTGTCTCATTATTTTAATTTGCAGTCCCTTATGGCCCCATCATTTCATGGGAAATAGATGGGGAAATAGTGGCTAATTTTATTTTTCTGGGCTCTAAAATCACTGTAGATGGTGATTGCAGCCATGAAATTAAAAGACACTTACTCCTTGGAAGAAAAGTTATGACCAACCTAGACAGCATGTTAAAAAGCAGAGACATTACTTTGCCAACAAAGGTCTGTGTAGTCAAGGCTATGGTTTTTCCAGTTGTCATGTATGGATGTGGGAGTTGGAGTGTAAAGAAAGCTGAGCACCAAAGAATTGATCTTTTGAACTGTGGTACTGATGAAGACTATTGAGAGTCCCTTGGACCGCACGGAGATCCAACCAGTACATCCTAGAGGAGATCAATCCTGGATGTTCATTGGAAGGACTGATGTTGAAGCTGAAACTCCAGTACTTTGGCCACCTGATGCGAAGAGCTGACTTATTTGATTTTGGGGAAGATTGAGGCAGGAGAAGGGGGTGACAGAGAATGAGATGGTTGGATGATATCACCGACTCTGGGTGTTGGTGATGGACAGGGAGGCCTGGCATGCTACAGTTCACGGGGTTGCAAAGAGTCAGACACGACTGAGCGACTGAACTATGAAGTATGATATTAAACATCTTTTCATATGCTTATTTGCCTTCTGTTTATCATTTTTGGAGAGAGATTTATTCAGAAAGAAATTGAAGAAGATCTGAAGAGTTTCGTACTATCCTGTACTGTACTTAGTCGCTCAATCATGTCCTACGCCTTGCGACCCCATGCACTGTAACTCGGCAGACTCCTCTGTCCATGGAGATTCTCCAGGCAAGACTACTGTAGTGGGTTGCCATGCCCTCCTCCAAGGGATCTTCCTAACCCAGAGATCAAACCAGGTCTCCTGTACTGCAGGCAGATTCTTTTCCAGCTGAGCTACCAGGGAAACTGAGAAGAGTCGCTTGATGTAGGTGAAAGAGGAGAGTGAAAAAGTTGGCTTGAAACTCAGCATTCAAAAAACTAAGGTCATGGCATTTGGTCCCATCAGTTGATGGCAAATAGAAGGGGGAGAAAGTGGAAGCAGTGACAGATTTTATTTTCTTGGACTCCAGAATCACTGCAGATGGTGACTGCAGTCATGAAATTGAAAGATGCTTTCTCTTTGGAAGAAAATCTATGAGAAACCTAGACAGCATATTAAAAAGCAGACACATCACTTTGCCAACAAAGGTCTATATAGTCAAAGCTATGGTTTTTCCACCTGTCACATACAGATGTGACAGTTGGATCATAAAGAAAGCTGAGTACTGAAGAATTTATGCTTTTGAACTGTGGTGTTGGAGAAGACTCTTGAGAGTCCCTTGGACTTCAAGGAGATCAAACCAGTGAATCTTAAAAGAAATCAACCATGAATATTCATTGGAAGGACCATTGCTGAAGCTCCAATATTTTGGGCACTGGCTACAAAGAGCTGACTGTTTGGAAAAGGCCCCGGTGCTAGGAAAGACTGATGGCTATAGGAGAAGAGGGCGACAGTGGATTAGATTGATTAGATGGCATCATTGACTCAGTAGACATGAATTTGAGCAAACTCCAGGAGATAGTGGAGAACAGAGGAGCCTGCCATGCTGCAATCCATGGGGTCACAAAGAGATGGACATGGGTTAGCAACTGAGCAACAATAATCTTATTCAGATCTTTTTCTGTCTTTTAAATTGAGTTGTTCACTTTCTTATTATTTAGTTTTAAAGTCTCTTTTGTATATTTTGGATGATAATACATTATCAGATATGTGTTTTGCAAATATTTTCTCCCAGTCCTTAGTTTATCTTCTCATTTCCTTGACAGTGTCTTTCAGAGAGCAGAAGTTTTGAATTTTAATGAAGTCTGACTTATTGACTCTTTCTTTCCTGGTTTATAATTTTGGGGTTGTATCAAAAAAGTCATTCCCAAAACAAATATTGTCTTTGTTTTCTCTTATGTCAGTCATCCTCTAGATATTTTATAGTTTTGTATTTTACATTTAAATGTATGGTCCACTCTGAGTTTATTTTAGTGAAGGGTGCAAGGTCTGTGTCTAGATTTACTTTCTTGTATATTAATATTTTGTTGGTCCAGCACCATTTGTGAAAACACTGTCTGTTCTCCACTCTGTTGCGTTTGCTCTTTTGTCAAACTTCAGTTGATCGTATTTTCGTGGTCTGTTCCTGGGCTCACTGTTCTTAATTGATCGATTTACATCTTTATTCACCAGTATCACACTATCCTGATGACTGTAGCTATATAGTGAGTCTTGAAGTCTGATAGTGTCACTCTTCCAACTTTGTTCTCCTTGCATTTTAAGTTGGCTATTCTGAGTCTTTTTCCTCTCTGCATCAACTTTAACATTAGTTTGTCAATATCCATAAATAACTTGCTGGATTTAGGGGGGGACTGCATTGAATCTATAAATCAAGGTGGGAAGAATTGAAACTTGACTATATTGTGTCTTCCTATTGATAAACATTGAAATCACTCTATTGCTTTTTTCTATCCATCAATGTTTTATAATTTTTATATAGATATTATACATAGTTTATTAGGTTTATTCCTAAGTATTTCATTTTGAAGGTGCTACTATATTAAGATGGTATTGTGTTTTTAATATCAAATGACACTTGATCATTGTTGGTATATATAGGAGACTTGATGTTTGTTTATTAACCTTGTATCCTGGAACCTTGCTGTAATTACTTACTACTTTCAGGTTTTCTACAGAGACAGTCATGTCATTTGGGAGTAGAAAGACAGTTATACTTATTCCTTCTTAATCTGTAAACCTTTCCTTTCTTTCTTTCTTTTTTTTTTTTTTGACTCATTGTATGAGCTAAGACTTTCAGTATAATTTAGAAAAGTAGTGGTAAGAAGTGACATCCTTGTTCCTAATCTTAGCTAGAAAGCATCTAGTTTCTTAACATTAAGTATATTGTTAGCTGTAGTTTTTTGGTAAGTGTTCTCTAACAAGTTAAGGAAGCTCTCCTCTATCCTTACTTTGCTGAGAGTTTCTATTGTGAATTAGTATTTGATTTCCTCAAATTCCTTTTTTGCATTTGCTGATACTATCATGCACTTTTTCTTATTTAGCTTCTTCATATGATTAATTGATTTTCAAATGTTGAACCAGCTCTGCATACCCAAAATGAATCTTATTTTGTCATGGTGTGTAATTATTTTCATATGTTAGTATTTTCAATTTGCAGATATTTTGTTGAAGCTTTTTGCAACTGTGTTCATGAGAGATGTGTGGTGGTGGTTTAGTCGCTAAGTCATGTCTGCCTCTTGGAACCCCTTTGACTATAGCCTGCCAGGCTCCTCTATCCATGGGATTCTCTAGGCAAGAACAGTGGAGTGGGTTGCCATTTCCTTCTCCAGGGGATCTTCCCAACCCAGGGATTTAACCCTGATCTGCTGCATTGCATGCAGATTCTTACCAACTGAGCTATAAGGGAAGCTCAGTGATATGTAGTATTATTGTAAAATTTTTTTTTCTGGTTTTAGTATTAGGGTAATGCTGGCTTCATGGAATGAGTCAGGAAGTATTTCTTGTGCTTCAGTCTTATGGAAGAGATTAGAGAGGATGTTTTTGTTTTGTCCTTCAATGTTTGATAAGATTCACTAATGAACCCTTTGGGACCTGATACTTTGTATTTTGAAAGATTATTAATTGTTGATTCAAATTCTTGAATAGATCTAGGTCTATTCACATTGTCTGTTTCTTGGTGAGTTTTATCAGATTATGTCTTTCAAGAAACTGATTGATTTTATCTAGATTATCAAATTTGTGGACATAGACTTATGCATAGTATTCCTTTATTATCTTTTTAATGTCTATAGTAATGTGTCATCTTTCATTTTTGATGTTACTAATCTGTATCTTTTATTTTTAGTTTGTCTGGCTAGAGGCTTATTGACTTTAATGTTCTTTTTGAAGAACTAGCTTTAGATTTTGTTGCTTTTCTCTATTGACTTCCTATTATAGATTCCATTGACTTCTGATCTGATTTTATTATTTCTTTTCTTCTGCGTACTTTGGATTTAATTTGTTCTTCTTGTCTTAGTTTCCTAAAAGTTAGATTATTTATTTTAGATGTTCATCTTTTCTAATATATGAATTCACTGCTATAAAATTACCTTTAAGCATTGCTTTTGCTGAATCCCACAAATGTTGTTATATTTTCATTTAGTTAAAAATATTTGAAATTTTCTTTTGAGATTCTTAGATGTGTCTTGTTTAATCTCCAAGTATTTGGGGATTTCTCAGCTATTTTTCTGTAACTGACTTTTAGTTTAATTTTACTGTGGTCTGAGAGCATGCTTTATATGAACTCTGTCCTTTTAAATAAATTAAGATGTATTTTATAGCCCAGAATGTGATCTGTCTTGATGAACAAAGTCTGTTTTTCTGAATGGAAGTCTTAGATTAATGATGAAATTTTAAAATAATTCTATTTTCCATCCATGGTAGGTACTGAGTACTTTTATCTTTAGCTTGCCTCATGATTTGCTCTAATGATAGAAAACTTTTCGTCTCGATGCTCTGTTCCTACGGATGCCAACTTAGGTCTCAGAATGTGTGACATCCCTGGAAAAATCTAGGCTGTCTTCTTAAAATGCATATGCACATTAGTGAAGGTATGCTAAAATATTATGAATTTGTGATTGATTTTAAAAAATAATGGCTGAAGTGACATATCTGAAAACTTTTTGTAAATGGGAGAGATTGAAAATTTTTAAAAGATTTATGAATAATAAATTTACCTTATACTTTTACGATGTAACAGTTTTATTTTTTTCTATCTGATTTAGTTTTGTCAGCCTGGCGGATGGCAGCTGTCCAGAGAGAGGAAGCAGCCAACGTTTTTTGTGGTGGTCCTGACAGATATTGACTCAGATCGACATTACTGCTCGTGCCTAACTTTTTATGAAGCAGAGATCAATCTTCAGGTGCAATAACTTTTCTAGCCAAATTATAGCCAAAGGGCACCTTTATAGGAATCTTTTTATTATGCTATATTTGTTTTTGTTAGAACTGCAAGTTTGAGTTCTGTGATTTAAAAAGGCTTTAAAAAGGGTGAGGTACTGTATTATTGAAGAGAGCAAAATGGTAAAGTAATTGTCTAAGATTAATTGTTCTTCTTTAAAATATTATTCATAGTCTGCATATTTCTAAGACTAGCACATCTGCAAATTGGTTGATAAGAAGATTTGTATCTGCTCATGATGAAACTGTGGTTTGTCTCTTTTAGTCCTTCTCCTGAGGTAGCTTTCACAGAATATAGAGCATTTAATCAGAATGTTTATAAATCACTTATCATAATGCTTGATATTATTTTTTAAGCACTGAAGTAACTGTTAACTCATTATTATTGGTAGTGGTATTATCAAAATGATGATACTGAAATTATTAGGCTAGAACTATAGAAATTAAAAGTACTACTCTTTCAGAGTATTAGTTGGGGTTCTCTCTGTTTCAGATAACTAAATACTGCCTCTAATTTATTCAGAAAAGATATTATGAGAAAGTATTGCTCCTTTGTGGAGCATTTTCCAGGCAAGATTACTGGAATGAGTTGCCATTTCCTTCTCCAAGGGATCTTCCTGACTCAGGGATTGAACCCAGATCTCCAGCATCATGAGCAGATTCTTTACTATCTGAACCACCACTATAACCTTCATAATAATTGCACCTAAAAAAAAAAATCCTTTCTCCCACGTGTAGCCATTGTCACATGTTGGTGACTCCTGCTTTAAGTATCATATGGGTTGTTTCCTTGTGTAAGTCAGATTGCATACAGATTCCTCCCCCCAACTCCCCACAAAGAAATCAGAAAAACTTTTTTGTTGTTATTTGTTAATTTGTTGTGCACAAATTAAGTCTCTATTGTATGAGAAGGAAACTATAAAACAGTTTGCAGGATGTTGAGGAAGCCAGTTTGCATTATTTGTTGTGCTTTCTGAAGTAGGCTCACAAAAGAGCATTTGTTATTTTTGCTATTTTAATTAAATGCCATGGTCTGAATGTTCTTGATGCAGAAATTTCACGTTTATCTACAAGAGTAAACAAACCAACTTTCATGGTACTGACTCACATTATCCAAGTTCATTAGAGCAATGTATTAAAACTAGTATGCTGGTTTTTAATTTATAGTGATAAGTTAAAAGTTTATATAGAACAAAATATATGTTATCTATATTATCAGCATACTTTCTCCTTATTGTCAGATCTTTGTGGGAAGCCATGTCAAAATCAGATTCATTTTGATTGTGGAATCAAACAAAGGAATTTTTCATGTCAGAGATTTAATACCTGCCAGATTAACACAGCCAATTGTTTGTGTAATTGACCCTTAAACAAATGGGCTTAAACTGCACAGATCCACTTATACATGGATTTTTTTTTCAGTAAATATATACTGTAGTACTACTCGATCCATGGTTGGTTGAATATGTAGATGCAGAACACCAACTGTGAAGGTAATGTGTGGGATTTTCAACCTCACAGAGAAATCGGAATCTCTGAATCCTGCATTGTTCAGGGCCAACTGTTTTTTAAATTAATAATTATCTGTATAGTCAAGGCTATAGTTTTTCCAGTAGTCATGTACAGATGTGAGAATTGGACCATAACGAAGGCTGAATGCTTTCCAACTGTTGGAAAGACTCCTGAGAGTCCCTTGGACAGCAAGAAGATTAAACCAGTCAATCCTGAAGGAAATCAACCCTGAATATTCATTGGAATATTGATGCTGAAGCTGAAGCTCCAGTACTTTGGCCACCTGATGAGAAGAGCTGACTCATTGGAAAAGACCCTGATGCTGGGAAAGATTGAAGGCAGGCAGAAAAGGGGTCAAAAGAGGATGAGATTGTTGGATGGCATTATTGACTCAATGGACATAAGGTCTAGCAAACTCCAGGAGACAATGAAGGAAAGGGAAGCCTGGCGTGTTGCAGTCCATAGGGTCACAAAGAGTCATACACAACTGAGCAACTAACAACAACAACATGCTGTCAGTGTGTAAAGAAAACTTAAATGTCTATGATTCTAATCATTTCTGTCCTAGATAGCATTCGAGTGGGTGTTACCAACAGTTAGTTGATTCACTTCCCATTTTGATCAGTTCATTCTGATGAGAAAGACTGTTCTCTAGTTGAGAGCCTCACTGTCTCTTTCAAGGGACTTTTCATTTATCTGTTGATATTTTGAATATAAGTTAGTTCCGAGAATGCAATATTTTCTTTTATTTCCATATTCCTGAGGGTGCCTCTGTACAACTCCCTAGAATTATCTAATAAAACTGATTATTTTGGTTCTTCTTCCTCTCTCCATCATTACCAACCACTTTCACCTCAAATAAACTCACAGACAAGTAATACATTAAGACAGTGTAACAGGATTCAAGTTCAAGATGGCAGGTAACCCCCCCCCCCCCCCCCCCCCCCCCCCCCC
>SJYA01002274.1:1805433-1823603 GCA_006410615.1 Neotragus moschatus | reverse complement strand
GTACCCCCCCCCCCCCCCGCCTAGACAAACTGAATCCACGGCTACACACAGAGCAGTTTCTGCTAAAAGAAATCCAGAAACTAGCTGAGCAATTCCTATATATCAGGCTAATGAGAATATACCCACACTGAAGTGAGTAAAAAAGGCTGAGATGCAGTCTCACCATAAACCCATCCCTGGCATAGAGACATGCAGTTGGGAAGGAACTTACAACTTCAAGCTCCTCCCCTGACGTGCCAACAGTTTGGACCCAACATTTACCTCCCGGACTTCCACCTGAGGTATGGACCCCCAAAACACCAGCTCTGAAAGACAGTGGGGCTTTTTGTTCATGAGACCCACCAGAGTATAACAAAGAGAGTTATTAATGGGTTTTCAAGGATTTGCTGAGGCTCAGCATGGAGGAAACAAAGAAAAACTCATCTCTCAGTCTTTGCTTGAAAAAATCCTGTGTGCATACTTTAAAAGCTACTGCCCGAGGATCAGGACTTATGAGATAACATCAAGCAAACCAACATTTGCATTATATAGGGATCCTAGAAGAAAAAAGAGTGAAAGGGGAAGAAAACTTATAAGAAGAAATAATGGGTGAAAACTTTCCTAACCTTTGGAAAGAAACAGACTTCAGATCTAGAAGCCCAGAGATTTCCAAATACAATGAATCCAAAGAGACCAACACCAAGGTACATTATAATTACTGTCAAAGACAAAGAAAATCTTAAAAGCAGCAAGAAAAAAATAACTTGTTCATAAAAGGGAACCCTGATAAGAAGATGAACAGATTTCTTCAGCAGAGACTTTGCAGACCAGAGAGAAGTGGCAAGATTTATTTAAATTCCTGAGGAAAAAAAACCTGCCAACCAAGAAGTTGTCCTGGCAAGTTGTCCTTAAGAACTGAAGGAGAGAGTTTTGCAGACTAGCAAAAGCTAAGGAAGCTAATCACCACTAAACTGACCTTGTAGGAAAGGTTAAAGGAATTTCTTTAAATTTGAAATGAAAAGGTGCTAATTAGTAATAGGAAAACATGTGAAAGTATAAATCTCACTTGTAATGGTAAATGTTATATGTAGTAAAATAAAGATGAAGAATTATGAAACTGCAAGGAAACAGTTAATAAAATGACAGTAGTAAATACATAATAATCAATAATTACTTTAAATGTAAAATGACTAAATTTCCAATTCAAAGATGTAGAGTAGCTGAATGGATTTTAGGAAAGAAAAAAACAAACCCACAAAACAGAATGACTTGAAACAAAACTCACTTCACTTTTAAAGACATACATTGGCTGAAAAGGAAGGGGAGAAAAAGATACCTCATGCAAATGGAAATCAAAAGAAACCTGGGGCAGCTGTACTTAATATAAGAAAAAAATGACTTTGAACAAAAAACTGTATCAAGAAACAAGGAAGGTCATTGTATAATGATAAAAATAGCTCATCAGAGAGAGAATATTTGTAAATGTTTATGCATCTGTTGATACTATTAGAGCACCTACATGAATAGAGCAAATCTGAAGGTAAAAATTGATGACAGTACAATAGTAGTAGAAGATTTAAGTTTCCCATATTCAACAGTGGAGAGATCACTCAAAGAGAAGATCAATAAGGAAAACTGGATTTAAACAGTATGTTAGACGAGATGCACTTAACAAACGTGTGTGTTCAGTCTCTCAGTCATGTCTGAGTCTTTGCAACCCCATGAACTCCACCAGGCTTCTCTGTCTATGGAATTTTCTGGGCAAGAATACTGGAGCAAGTGGCCATATCCTATTCCAAGGATTTTCTCCACCCAGGGACTGAACCCTCAGCTCTCACACCTCCTACATTGGTGGCAAATTCTTTACCACTGTGCCACCTGGGAAGCACCAACAGACATATGGAGAACCTTCCATACGATAGCAGCTGAGTACACATACTTCTCAAGCATACATGGAACATTCCCTAGGATAGATAATATAGGACTAATATGGAGTCTTATATTAGTCACAAATGAAGTCAATACATTGAAGATTAAAATCATATTAAGCTTCTTTTCCAACCACAGAAGTATAGAATTAGAAGTCATTTACAAGAAGAGGACTGGAAAATTTACAGCTATGTAGAGGTCAGACATGACTGAGCAACTTCACTTTCACTTTTCACTTTCATGCATTGGAGAAGGAAACGGCATCCCACTCCAGTGTTCTGGTGGGTTGCCAACTATGGGGTCGCACAGATTCGAACACGACTGAAGCGACTTAGCAGCAGCAGAGGTTAAATAATACACTACTGAGTGGGTCAAAGAATACACTAAAGAAGAATTTTAAAAACCTTGAGACAAATGAAAATGAAGATACAACATACCAAAATTTATTGACTAAACCAAAAGGGGGGAAATTTATAGTTATTATAGTAATTAACACCTACATTAAGAAAAGAGCAAAACCTCAAATAAGCAAATTAAGTTTACACTGTAAGGAACTAGAAGATGCCGAAACTAAGCCCTAAATTAATAGAATGAAGGAAATAACAAAGATCAAAGTGGAAATAAATGAAACAGTAAGCTCTTTAAAAGAGGTAAACACTTGGGGATAAACTCCTTAACAAAGGTCTTGCCAGTGACTTGGATTTTTTTGTTGTTCCTTAGCAGAAGTAAGTAATAATCGTGGAATAATTGAAATATCACCTCATACGTAATGAAATATCACCTCATACGTAATGCAGTGTCACCTCATATGTAATGCAGTGTCACCTAACACTGCCAACTGTTAGACTGGCAGTTATCAAAGAGATAAGAGACAACAAGTGTATACAAGACTGTAGATAAAAGGGAACTCTTGTGAACTGTGGGTGGAAATGTGAATTGGTGGGAAATACTATAGCAAATGAAAATGGAAATTCCTCAAAAAATTAAAAATAGAACTGCCTTATAATCCAGCAATACCACTTCTGAGTATGTATCTGAAGGAAATGAAAATAGGGTATGAAAGAGATATCTGCTTCCCATGTTCGTTGCAGCATTATTCACAGTAGCCAAGATACAGCAACAAGCTAAGAGTCCATCAACAGTTAAATGAATTAAGATGTTTACTATCATAAATATTAATTATCTTTAATAGACCCCGCTCTCCTTCCCCTACCCCACTCCATCTTTCTCCTTAGACAGACAGACAGACACACATTTTTCTGAACTATTTGAGACAAATTAGTGTGTTTCATTTCTCTTTGCCCTAAACTATTCAGTGTGTATTTCATGAGTTAGTTTTTTTTTTTTTCCTAACATAAACATAGTATGGTTATCAGTATCAGGAAACTGACATCGGTAATACACTTTTATCTCCTTTACCGTCCATATTCACTTTTGTCATTTGACCTAATGTTCTTTATGCCCTTCCCACTGTCTTTTTTTGGTCCTCCAGTATAGGATATGGTTTTAAAAATCATGTGTTGCATTTAATTATCATTTCTCTTTTGTCTGTTTTCATCTGAAATAGTTGCTCAGCCTTTGGCATTTTCAAATAATGCAGGTCCGAATGCCTCTTTTAAATAGAACTCTTAATGTTTTCTGTTTTTCTGATATCTCTCACTTTAGATTCAGGTTATCCATCAGTAGATGGAATACTACCAGCATTTGGAATACCAAGTGTATGTCCTTCTAAGGGCACATATCTGGAAGTACACAATGTCTGTCTACTACCAGCCTGCCCTACTGAGGTTCTTTTTGAGTACTTGGTCTGGTGATTGTCGGATATCTCCATTGTATACTTGCTTGTTTTTTTTNTTTTTTTTTTTTTCCTAACATAAACATAGTATGGTTATCAGTATCAGGAAACTGACATCGGTAATACACTTTTATCTCCTTTACCGTCCATATTCACTTTTGTCATTTGACCTAATGTTCTTTATGCCCTTCCCACTGTCTTTTTTTGGTCCTCCAGTATAGGATATGGTTTTAAAAATCATGTGTTGCATTTAATTATCATTTCTCTTTTGTCTGTTTTCATCTGAAATAGTTGCTCAGCCTTTGGCATTTTCAAATAATGCAGGTCCGAATGCCTCTTTTAAATAGAACTCTTAATGTTTTCTGTTTTTCTGATATCTCTCACTTTAGATTCAGGTTATCCATCAGTAGATGGAATACTACCAGCATTTGGAATACCAAGTGTATGTCCTTCTAAGGGCACATATCTGGAAGTACACAATGTCTGTCTACTACCAGCCTGCCCTACTGAGGTTCTTTTTGAGTACTTGGTCTGGTGATTGTCGGATATCTCCATTGTATACTTGCTTGTTTTTTTTGTTGTTGTTTTTTTCTTCTTGCAGCTAATAAGCTGTGTGTGGTAAGATACTTTAAGACTGTAAATATTCTGTAACTCATTAATTATTCCTCTACCCTCCCACCAGATTTGATGATTCTTGCCTATGCCAATTCTTAGTATGATGGTTGCAAAATGACTATTTTTCAACTATGCACAACCTCTACCTGTACCTTTACCAGTCAGCAGTTTACATTTTTCTTCTGTCTTGTCTATCTATGTGAGATATAGTCTCAGGTATTCTAGTTTCTTTTTTCTTCAATAGTATATAATTAACTGTTTACACTGTTGTGATACACACATTGTCTAAGATTTGACCAGTGATTACCCCATCAGAATGGTTCCTGCGTTGTCTTGTCAAAACCCCATCACAGTGTTTTTTAAAGCATTTTTAAAATTTCTGTCATAACAAGGTGTTTCAGGATCACCTTTTTCCTTCCCTGCTCCACTCTTTAAATCAGCCAATACTTCAAGGAGCCCTGGCTCATTTGAGTACTCAGTTCAGTTCAGTTCAATTGCTCAGTCGTGTCCGACTCTGTGACCCCATGAATTGCAGCACGCTAGGCCTCCCTGCCCATCACCAACTCCCTGAGTTCACTCAGACTCACTCCCATTGAGTCAGTGATGCCATCCAGCCATCTCATCCTCTGTCGTCCCTTTCTCCTCCTGCCCCCAATCNGTCCATGGGTTTTCTAGGCAAGAATACTGGAATGGGTAGCTCTTCCCTTCTCTAGGGGATCTTCCCAACCGAGGGTTCAAACCTGGGTCTCCTGCATTAGCAGTTGGATTCTTTACCATCTGAACCACCAGTGAAGCCCCAAATATTTTAGTATATATCTCTAACTGATAAAGATTTTTTTTACATTACCAATCTACCGTTATAATACTTAAAAATTAATTACAATGAATAATCCCTTAATATAATCTAATATCTAGCTTACATATTTCTAAATTTAAAAATTTGTCTCGAAAATGACTTATTCAGTCAAATTCTGCACATTATATTTCGTTGATATTTCTTCAGTGTTTTTTCTGTAACAGGCCCTCTTTCACAGGCAGTAGAGAAATTGGGTCATTTGATCTATGGAAAGTTCTTTATTCTGGATTGGGCTGATTAATTCTCCATATTTTTTTTACCTCTGTTCTCCATTATATCTCTATTCTTCATAGTTTCCTTAAAGTAATATTTAGATCTAGAGGCTTGATTGGATTCACATTCAATTTTTAAATNCAGTAGAGAAATTGGGTCATTTGATCTATGGAAAGTTCTTTATTCTGGATTGGGCTGATTAATTCTCCATATTTTTTTTACCTCTGTTCTCCATTATATCTCTATTCTTCATAGTTTCCTTAAAGTAATATTTAGATCTAGAGGCTTGATTGGATTCACATTCAATTTTTAAATCACGACCACTTCAAAGATTGTACTGTACTTCCTATTGCGTCTTATGAAGATAAACTTAACTTCTGGTTGTTCTACTTTTAGTATTGTTAAGATTGATTTGTGGGTTTGGGATGGTGCCAGCCTTCACTTAGTAGTTTGGGATCTATTGATGATCTTTGCCTAAATACTTTATTTAAGTAAGATTTGCACAAGGTAAATTCTTCCTTCTATTATTCTTTCTGTATTTATTAACCGAATTTCAGTTATTAAATAGAACTTTCATTGACTACAGTTAGATTGGTAATACTGGAACTGGTAGCCTTTCCCTTTTCCAGGGGATCTTCCCAACCCAGGAATCAAACCCAGGTCTCCTGCAAGGCAGGCAGATTCTTTACCAGCTGAGCCACAAGGGAAGCCCAAGAATACTGGAATGGGTAGTGTATCTCTTCTCCAGTGGATCTTCCCGACCCAGGAATAGAACCAAGGTCTCCTGCACTGCAGGTGGATTCTGTACCAGCTGAGTTATCAGGGAAGCCCTTTAGCCATCTTTGAGAAGTGCGAAGAAGTGAAGTCGCTCAGTCATGTCCAACTGCTTGCAACCCCATGGACTGTAGCCTACCAGGCTTCTCCATCTGTGGTATTCTCCAGGCAAGAATACTGGAGTGGGTTACCATTTCCTTCTCCAGGGGATCTTCCTGACTCAGGGATCAAACCCGGGTCTCCTGCATTGGAGGCAGATGCTTTAACCTCTAAGCCACAAGGGAAGCAGTGACCAATTAAAAATTATAAACTTATGGATTTTTGTATGTTTAAATCAGTCAATCGTCATTTTTATTTATTTTGATTCTGTTAGTCTTTGACAGATTCTTTACTTTTTTACTAAGAGGAATAGGCTAATTTTTTACATTTTTCTGACTCAAAATTAGAATGTCATTTCTCCAGGGAGTTCTGGTTTCCTTTACTGGAAAATAGTATTTAATAAATTATTGATTGTATAAATGAATTATTTCCACTCTTATGATGCTTAGCACAGTGTTTGGCATATAGAATATATGTTACAGTTACTATTTTATTTTATATTCTCATATTCATTAGATTAAAACTGCATGATTTCTGGGCTTCCCAGCTTGCAGTAGAGGTGAAGAACCCATCTGCCAGTGCAGGACACCTAAGAGATGTGGGTTCCATCCCTGGGTAATAAAGATCCCCTGGAGGAGGAAATGGCAACTGACTCCGCTACTTGTGCCTGGAGAATCCCATGTACAGAGGAGTCTACAATCCATAGGGTTGCAAAGAGTTGGACATAACTGGTCCCTGCATCAGCAATATCAGTACCACCAGGTAACTTGTTCGGAGAAGGCGATGGCACCCCACTCCAGTCCTCCTGCCTGGAAAATCCCTTGGACAGAGGAGCCTGGTGGCTGCAGTCCATGGGGTCGCTAAGAGTTGGACATGACTGAGCGACTTCACTTTCACTTTTCACTTTCATGCATTGGAGAAGGAAATGGCAACCCACTCCAGTGTTCTTGCCTGAAGAATCCCAGGGATGTGGGAGCCTGCTGGGCTGCCATCTATGGGGTTGCACAGAGTCGGACACAACTGAAGTGACTTAGCAGTAGCAGGTAACTTGTTAGAAATGTAAATTCTTGGATTCTACCTCAGACGTACTGAATCAGAAATTTTAGGGGTGGGACTCAAAAATCGGTTTTAGCAAGCCCTCAGTTATCCTGTTGTGCACTAAAGTTACAGAACCACTGGTCTAGAATAGGAGTTCCTAACTCATGGTGAGAATGGGCCACAGGCATGCTGAATATTTTCTTACGGCAGCTGTAAAGTGCCTTAAAGTGAAGAAAATAGGGAAAACCACTAGACCATTCAGGTATCACCTAAATCAAATCCCTTATGATTATACAGTGGAAGTAAGAAATAGATTGAAGGGACTAGATCTGATAGACAGAGTCCCTGATGAACTATGGACGGAGGTTTGTGACATTGTACAGGAGACAGGGATCAAGACCATCCCCGTGGAAAAGAAATGCAAAAGCAAAATGGCTGTCTGAGGAGGCCTTGCAAATACCTGTGAAAAGAAGAGAGGCAAAAAGCAAAGGAGAAAAGGAAAGATATAAGCATCTGAATGCAGAGTTCCAAAGAATAGCAAGAAGAGATAAGAAAGCCTTCCTCTGCAATCAATACAAAGAAATAGAGAAAAAGAACAGAATGGGAAAGACTAGAGATCTCTTCAAGAAAATTAGAGATTCCAAGGGAACATTTCATGCAAAGATGGGCTCGATAAGGACAGAAATGGTATGGATCTAACAGAAGCAGAAGATATTAAGAAGAGGTGGCAAGAATACACAGGAACTGTACAAAAAAGAGCTTCACGACCAAGATAATCACGATGGTATGATCACTCAGCTAGAGCCACACATCCTGGAATGTGAAGTCAAGTGGGCCTTAGAAAACGTCACTACAAACAAAGCTAGTGGAGGTGATGGAATTCCAGTTGAGCTATTTCAAATCCTGGAAAATGATGCTGTGAAAGTGCTGCACTCAATATGCCAGCAAATTTGGAAAACTCAGCACTGGCCACAGGACTTGAAAAGGTCAGTTTTCATTCCAATCCCAAAGAAAGGCAATGCCAAAGAATGCTCAAACTACCACACAATTACACTCATCTCACATGCTTGTAAAGTATTGCTCAAAATTCTCCAAGTAAGGCTTCAGCAGTATGTGAACTGTAACTTCCAGATGTTCAAGCTGGTTTTAGAAAAGGCAGAGGAACCAGAGATCAAATTACCAACATCCACTGGATCATCGAAAAAGCAAGAGAGTTCCAGAAAAACATCTACTGCNATGCTAAAGCTGAAACTCCAATACTTTGTCCACATGATGCGAAGAGCTGACTCATTGGAAAAGACCCTGATGCTGGGAGGGATTGGGGGCAGGAGGAGAAGGGGACAACAGAGGATGAGATGGCTAGATGGTATCACCGACTTGATGGACATGAGTTTGGGTGAACTCCGGGATTTGGTGATGGACAGGGAGGCCTTGCGTGCAGTGATTCATGGGGTTGCAAAGAGTCGGACACGACTGAGTGACTGAACTGAAAGTGCCATAGCTTCCAGCAACATTATCTACTTTCTGATATTTTCAAATCTCACTTTATAAAATGTGAGAATGAATGAAACACGTATAAAATATAATATATATTTATGAAGCATGGTATTAACTTAGTCTTCTTAGGATATAGAACATAGGAATGTATACATATTTCACTTTCATACATTTTCTATTCTAGAACAGCTTGTGACGGCCTTTCTCAGCATATGTTTCGTAGGGCACTAGGTCCTCTAGCTTTAAATAAAGAGAGTTTCATTGGTCCAGTAAGTTGGAGAAATAATTCATATCTTCTTTGCTTGACATTGCACAAATGAGGTTTACCTATAAAAGTCTGAAAATTCCTGCAGTAAGGAAACCTTTTTAACTTGACTTGACTTTATTGTTTCCAAAATTTTTGATTAGGAGACCTTTTTACCTGAGCACTATCTGTTAGCCTCGAGCAGAAGACACTTTGGAAAATGCTGCCTTATAATTATATATGTTTAAAAAACTTATGGATTATGTGCCTCTTAAAAATAGGCAGCTTTCTGGATGAATATATAATAGCCCTGCAAATGAATTTGCCCTACTTTTGGAGTAGTGGCGAGTCCAGGAACTATTGAAGGGCAAAGCATCAGGATATTTTCTTTGCTAGAGGTAAACTGCATTCTGAACTGAAGGCTAGTGGCCCAGTTGTCTGAAGCTTTGAAATCCTAAAGTGTGTCTGTCTCGTGTAGTCATTATTTTTCAGGCCAATGGAGGAATAAATTAGGCTTTGTGATATAGACATGTCAGCATAATTACGGGACTTTTAGGCAAGAAGTGAAGTTTTCAGGGTAGAGTTGTAGATCTTACAGAATTTTGCAACTACTCAGAATCCTTTATTTCCAATTTTGGAAGATCTTAAAGTCCTCAAATTGCTTAGCTGTGGCAACTCAATATAATGTTATACTGTAATAAACTGCTTTTCAAAAAGGAAATGTAAAACTGGAAACTTTTTACTTGCATAATTCCTTTCATAATTAAAATTTTAATTGGCAAATAATTGCTTTACAAATGTTTACTTTTCTGTCATACAACAATGTGAATGAACCGTAAGTATACATATGTCCCTCTCTTTTGAACTCCCTCCCACCCCCCATGCTCCCCACCACATCCCACTCCNATTGCTTTTCAAAAAGGAAATGTAAAACTGGAAACTTTTTACTTGCATAATTCCTTTCATAGTTAAAAAAAATTTAATTGGCAAATAATTGCTTTACAAATGTTTACTTTTCTGTCATACAACAATGTGAATGAACGGTAAGTATACATATGTCCCTCTCTTTTGAACTCCCTCCCACCCCCCATGCTCCCCACCACATCCCACTCCTCTAGCTTGTTACAGAGCACTGGGCTTAGCTCCTTGTGTTACATAGCAACTTCCCACTTCATGTATTAATGTATATGTTTCAGTGTTACTCTCACAATTCATCCCGCCTTCTCCTTCATCCTCCTTTTAAAATTGAGTGTTTAAAGAAATTTTGTAGGGAGAATTACTAGGAATTCCCTGGTGACTCAGACAGTAAAGAATCTGCCTGCAATGTCAGAGACCTGGGTTCAGTGCCTGGGTCGAGAAGATCTCCTGGAGAAGGGAAAGACAACCTGCTCCAGTATTCTTGCCTGGAGAATTTCATGGACAGGGAGCTTGGCAAGCTTCAGTCCATGGGGTCGTAAACAGTTGGACAGGACTGAGTGGACTGAGTGGCTAACACACACACACACACACACACACACACACACACACACAGAGTGGACTGTGTGACTAACACACACAGTGTTGCTGAAAATGAGCTTAGCACAGATGATATTGGATGCAGTTTGTCTTTTCAGAATAGAATAGACAGGAGTCAAGCATCAGGAATAGAGCAGAGATGAGAATGAAACATTCTACCTAGGTGATAGGATAGGCTTCTTACAGATTGTGCCTGTCTGCTATACGTGGTCATTCCATAAAATCAGTATTCTAATAATTTTTAGCATTTTCGCCTGAGGATATGTTTGAAAGGCAGTAGTTCTTTTAGGGCAGATTGCTATGGTGGGTACTAATTTATTCCATATTATTGAAGCATGAAGAGTCTTGAGAGCTACATAAAATGTAAACTACAAAGAAGCTGGGAATGCCACTAGTAGATGTGGTCCGTAGTAATGATAGGAAAAAATACCAGTAAGTGGGCAAGCTGTGGCACATGCTTACACTAAATAGAAGATAAAATCACCTTATATGTCAATGTGAGGCAGTTCAGTAAACAAAATTTAAGGTAAATTTGTATCTGTTGCTGATGTGCTCAGTCGTGACTGACTCTTTGTGATCCCATCGACTGTAGCCGGCCATGGTCCTCTGTCCATGGAATTTTCCAGGCAAGAATACTGGAGTGGGTTGCCAGTTTCTTCTCCATGTATCTTTATTGCTGCTGCTGCTAAGTCACTTCAGTCGTGTCCGACTCAGACAGCAGCCGACCAGGCTCTCCCGTCCCTGGGATTCTCCAGGCAACAACACTGGAGTGGCTTGCCATTTCCTTCTCCAATGCATGAAAGTGAAAAGTGAAAGTGAAGTCGCTCAGTCGTGTCCAACCCTCAGCAACCCCATGAACTGCAGCCTTCCAGGCTCCTCCATCCATGAGATTTTTCAGGCAAGAGTACTTTGGGACCTATGCAAACAAAGGAATAATCAGATTGGAAGAAGGCTTGTAAGTTTTGTTCAAATGAGACTAAATATGTGAAAATGCTTCATACTATAAAATGTTAAATTTCTGACCATTATTATAATGTCTATTACATTTGTATCCTGTGTTTTTAATTTCCTGTTTATTACGTTTCTCACATCTTTTCAATATGTGAAAATTTGTCATTGTAAAACACATAACAGAGTTAGTATCACTGTATAATTATTACACAAAATATATTCTTACAGCTATTAAAAAACAGCACTATTCTTTTACATGATAAATTACTTATTGAAAAATTTAAACAAAGCCACAACACTCCTGTCTACTGGAATAAGACTTGTTTTAAACAACAATTAAAAATCACAGCAGTGCATTTACCTTTGAAAAAAGGAATATGAATTTTCTCTAAACTTGGGACATTGTATTCTTATAGAAGAGGTATTGGAATGAAGAATAGCAGCATCTGATGACTTATAGCACATTTACAAAGTAAAGGTCAAAATCTATAATAAAAAGTGATGTAAAGAAAATGGACTTGTTTTTATTTAGTACTGTTTCATATTATGTCAGACCTTTTTTCTTTCTTGTTAATAATTATTCCACTTAGTGAATATTTAATTAAAGGAAATGACCACTGCATTCTATTTTATGTTTAGGTTAACATAGGTTAATGGTCATTTATATGAAATGGTTATGTACTTACTCAAGCTGACTTCTAATGGTACTCTAGGGCATGTATCACAATCTCATAAAAATGTGGATAACTTTATCTCTTTCAGGAATTTCAGTCATTTTTTTGTCATGCAAGGACAAAATTTGTTAGTAATCCATAAAAAATATGATTCATTAAGTGTGGAAATCTTTGGTAAATTCATTTTCATCACATTTTTATTATTTCTAAGAATTCCAGAACCACCCAACCTAATTTTAGCTTTTGCTTTGTAACAAATGAAAATCTTTCAAGAGCATATGGATCTTATCATACATAATAAAAAGTAAACAGATATTTCCCTTTGGATATGTACATTCCATAGACATCTAATACTTGGTCATATTTCACTGTATAGAAACTATATGGGCTCCAAAGAAGATAGACAATACAGCTCTTGGCCTCCTCGAGTAGAGGTGAAAAACTTCCCTTGGTAAAATAAGAAATTTTTAAATTTTATGTAAGAAAATTTGTTCTTTCATGAATGCAGTGAATAAATATTATATAAATATCAACTGTGTGCCCACCTTTTGTTTTAGAAACTGGGAAATCACCAGTGAACAAAACAGAAATCCTGGTCTTCATGAAGCACGTTTTAGTTGAGGCAAAAACCAGAAAACCATTTAAGTGAAATGTTGGATGGTAACAAGTGCCATGGAGAAAAATAAAATAATCAAAGGGGACATAGGCGGGGTTAGGATATTGCAGTTTCAAGTAGGGTACCAGCAAAGCCTTAATAGAACAGAAGTTTGCTTGAATGGAAGGATGCAGAAGATGAGGGAATTATTTATTGTTTCTGTTCTGGGCAAAGGAATAATAAAGTGTTTGAGACCCTTACCTGGGAACATGTCCAGCACGTTTGAGGAGCAGCAAGGAAGCAAAGTAGGGCTAAAGAGGAATGGAGAAGACTAAAGGGAGCTGATTAAAATTACCCAGAAAAGTGACGGTAGTGGCTCACAGTCTTGTGGTAGCCGTGGAGGTGATGAGAAATCGGGATTGCTACCAAGGTTATGAAAGAGAGAGGAATCAGTATTTTTGATTTGCTAAATGGGAGGATAGAATTTCCTTTAACTGAGATAAGAGGTACTGCAGGAGGAGTGGAGTTTGGGAAAAAAGATGGGAGCTATATTTTTGTCATATTTGAGATACCTATTTGTCATCTAAGTGGAGAGGTCCAGCAGGCAGTTGAATAGGCATTTTGTGGCATTTAGGGGAGAGGCTTGACAGGAGAAATAAGTATGAGCAGGTATGTGCAATGTTGATGAACAATGCTAAGAATTAACAGTTGGAGAGAAAAATCAGTGAAGGAAAGCTTTTGAGAAGCAAGATAAATTCTATGCTCCTGGACCTTTGATTAGTGGAAAGGAAAGAGAAAAGGATTCTAGTCAGGGAAAATGTCCTAGCATCTTAGAATATCATTTGGAAATAAATTTGAATATTTTTCTATCTTGGTTTTTTCTTTTCTCTTGAAACTTTTATAGTGTATCATGTAGTGTTATGGAGTAGTAGGTGCATGGGAAATATTTGTTGCTTATAAATGAGAATAATATTTTTCTTTTTATATATTTAGTTTATTTTTGGTTGCCCTGGGTATTTGTTGCTGTGCACAGGCTTTCTCCAGTTGCAGAGAGTGGGAGCTACTCTCTAGTTGCGGTGCACAGGCATCAGTCCTAAATAGGTAGCTTATCTTGTTGCGGAGCATGGGCTCTAGAGCATGCAGGCCTCAGTTGTTGCAGCTCATGGGCTCCAGAGTGCAGACTCAATAGTCAATGGGACATGGCCTTAGTTGCTCCACAGCATTATGAGATCTTTCTGAACCAGGGAGGAACCAGTGTCCCTTGCGTTGCAAGGTGGATTCCTAACCACTGGAACATTAGGGAAGCCCCAGAATAATACTTTTCAAGTTTATTACATTAACCAGTATTTAATCACTGAATATTTTAAGGTTTAAAAAAAAATTCTATATATTTTTTTATTGTGCAAATAAAATATGAGTGACATAAGCTTTACACTTCAACTATTTTTAACTTTATAGTTCAGTGACAACTAGGTACATTCTGAAACTTAGTTATGTATATAAAAAAAAAGCATCCTCTGTTTTTAAAAAAATCAACATTGTTGCTCCTGAGAAAAAAGAATTTAGAGCTTTTTGGGCTTTACTTCTAAGAGCATTCTGCAAGACAATCCTAAATGATTATCTCTTTTGCTTGAAAGACTGGGAGAAGTCCAAAAAACAAAACTAAAAAGTAGTGCCTTACTTCTAAAACAGATTTCTTTTTCTTGTCTTAAAAACTGAATTTCCATTAAGTGTCTTTTGTATTTGTGTAGTCAGTGATGAATGTGTTTTATTTACCTTTTATTACTGGTACCTCACGTAGAAACCAAATGTTCAAATAAAATTGTGCTGTGTATCTGGAACTTAAGGATTTTCAGAAATGTAATGCGTATGCCCTGCTTCATAATTTCTTTGCCTACTTGCTTCTTAGATTCCTCTCAAAGCATATTCTTTGTTTTTAGTTTGAGTTTTGTAAATTATATTTTGTAATTAATTTTGGATTTTATAAATTACATGGAAGTGTGTGATATGTCTACATTTTGTCAGTTATAAACCTAAGAAATTGTCTGTCTGTTGATTACAGTGTCTCTTTTTTTAGGGATCAAAGAAGGAAGAGACTGAAGGTGAAGTGGAAGTGTCTGGCTTAATTCAGCCTGCGGAAGTGTTTGCTCCCAAAAGCCTGGTGTTGGTATCCAGATTAGATTATCCAGAAATTTTTAGGGTAAAGAACTCATAGTTGTTGTTATTGATTTGTACCATTGTATAAATCTATTCTGAGTGAACCATGGTAACAACTTTTTTTGTATCTAAAATATCTTTGATTGGGAATTCATCAATAAAATAAAATTACTGTGAACAGAAGAAATGAATTTCATGTTGGATGAAATAAATACCTGAATAAGTTAGTACAACTATTTAAACCTCTAAGGATGTTTAAAACATCCTTATATTTAAGGATGTTTAATTTGTTTTAAAATAGGTCCCATCTTTACTGACTCCAAAATTTATGAATCCTAAAGAAATTATTTGATTACTTGTATCAAGTTTAAAATGCATTAGTAATATAACAACTTAGTGTGTTTTTACTGATCTTTTTAGGAGTCCAGGTGAAAGGAAATAGGATGAGTATTTGTGATATCAAATACTTGTGATCATTCTGCTACCAACATAGCTTTAAAATATTGTTTATATCCAGATATTTTACTTTTTAGATAGTTAGAATTTTCAAATATAGAAAAAAATTTACTGTAGTTATAAATACATTTGAAAAGGAAAAGGGCTTATTTTTCTTACTTCAGTTGCTATCTTTAATATTAGTTATGTTGACCATTGTATAGAAATCACAGATCTTCTTTAGAAAGTATAAATTATACCTTAAAATCTCTCAAGGATTTGAGAAATTAATGCATAATTTCTGGAAAACTTTTCTGTATAGTTGAGATTATATATATTCTTAGTGTCATGATTTCAATGACAATTGGTAAATCCTAACAGATAATAATTTTTTAATTATAAATTTTAATAAACTGGAAGATTCAGATGATTCTATTTTGTCCTCCATTGTATCACCTATCTTCTTCTGAGCTTAAAGTGTTAATCATATATTCTCTATTTTGCTGTTCTTTATAATAATTCACATAAGTTAAATTTTTCTGTAAAATAAATGTTCTGAATTATTGATAATCACAAAATAAGGTAAAATTTCTAAATTTTTTTCTTGAAAATTGGAGTTTTGCAAAATAAGTTGAGACAAAAAGAGTTTTAAGCCTTACAAATTTGCTAGTGTTTATCTGAACACAAACACCTGTTTTACAAATTATGTACTTCTGTTTTTTATAAACTCATCTTAGAAGCTCATTTAGAGCTTCTGGTTCTGGAGGAAAATTTAATAAACTTAATAACATTTGCTGCTTAAAATTTATTCCGTGGTCACTGCAGAATATACTACATTCAAAGAGAAACTTTCCTGGGAGCAGATGTCACAATTTATTTTTAGTGCTTGCTTTTTCCATGAAATAACTACATGCATCTTTTGTTTTCAGGCTTGCCTGGGTTTGATCTACACTGTATATGTGGACAGTCTGAATGTCTCCTTGGAAAGTCTCATTGCAAACTTGTGTGCGTGTCTTGTCCCAGCGGCTGGAGGGTCTCAGGTAAACAGAATAAAAAAGAAGATGAAGAGGGCCTGCTTCTCTTCTCCTCTCCTCCAGTTAATTTAATTTATGAAGAAAAGGAAAAAAACGAATTCTTTAAATACTTTCTTTTTAAAGTGGGTCTTAGGGGACTTCGCTGGCAGTCCAGTGGTTAAGACTCCACCCTTCCAATGCAAGGGGCGAGAGTTCAATCCTTGGAAGAAAAAAAAAAGGTCTTAGTTTAGTTAAGCATTGTCCCTGTGGTCTTCCTTCTAGAAACACAAGATTCCATTCTTTTCTTAGGTCATGGGGTTAATTTTAACACAGGGTTCACCTTTCACATTGCATAGTTAGAAGTTATATTCTGTGTAACTTGAAATCTAGCTTACATTTTCTTGGGAATGCACTTTTTAAAATTGAATTTCAAATGTGTTCTTTATACCATGCTTNCAAGATTCCATTCTTTTCTTAGGTCATGGGGTTAATTTTAACACAGGGTTCACCTTTCACATTGCATAGTTAGAAGTTATATTCTGTGTAACTTGAAATCTAGCTTACATTTTCTTGGGAATGCACTTTTTAAAATTGAATTTCAAATGTGTTCTTTATACCATGCTTATTCCTCTATATGATTACACCTCATTAAATTTTTTTTCAGTGATAAAAATTCAGAGATAACATTAAGAAAACTGTCAGTATAGTTTTTTTGTTACATTGTAACTACCCCTGGATAAATGAATTCATTTCTTAATTTCCTTGTTTAAAATCAGTTATATGTGGTCCTTAAAACCATTTTGTATGTTGTATGTAATGTTTAGTAGAATAGCTTGCACTTAAGATTCAGAAAAAGAGGGCTTATTTTTCTCATCTCAGTTGTCTACCTTTAATAATAATAATGATGATGATGTTGACCATTGTCCAGAATCACAGATCTTTGGAAAGTGTAATCTATACCTTAAAGAATTTTGTCATATGTAGATTAAGCTCATGAGGACATTAAACTCTTACACTGAAATAAAGCTTTCTCAAAGTGACATGTCTTTCATCTTCTCTGTGTCTTGAAATTTTTATCTTCTTCTCTGAAGTAGAAAAATGAGAACCTCAGCTTCTATGACTAAATGTTCCTAGGTAACTTAAAAAACTACTAAAGTCCTAAAATTGATTAGTTGATCACTTACTATGCTTATTCTTATGTAATATCGAGGGAAAGAACAGCCCTCTAAAAATTACATTTTTTAAACTCTGACCGATTAAAAAAAAAGTCTGATAGAGATGTTACTTATGGTAAAATTGATATATTTTTTCCTTGCCCTTTGCCTTTTTAACAATCTACTATCTTTCCAGTGTCTTTTGCTTACTCTTAAGGTTTTTTTCCTTCTACACTCTCTTCTCTCATTCTCCTGTGTGTACTCCAAGGGCAGAATATGAAATGAGAGTTTAGTCACAATTGAACCTAAGCTGTAAAGCAGAGCAGTTATTTCATGAGCCTTTATTATGATGAAATTTTCGTTGACATGATATTATGTACTTTTTAATTTAAAAATGATTTTTATTATGACTATTCAGTTCAGTTCAGTTCAGTTGCTCAGTCATGTCCGACTCTTTCCGACCCCATGAATCGCAGCACGCCAGGCCTCCCTGTCCATCACCGACTCCCGGAGTTCACTCAGACTCAAGCCCATCGAGTCAGTGATGCCATCCAGCCATCTCATCCTCGGTTGTCCCCTTCTCCTCCTGCCCCCAATCCCTCCCAGCATCAAAGTCTTTTCCAATAAGTCAACTCTT
>SJYA01002274.1:1682636-1795190 GCA_006410615.1 Neotragus moschatus | reverse complement strand
CAGAGTACATCATGAGAAATGCTGGGCTGGAGGAAGCACAAGCTGGAATCAAGATTGCCGGGAGAAATCTCAATAACCTCAGATATGCAGATGACACCACCCTTATGGAAGAAAGTGAAGAACTAAAGAGCCCCTTGGTGAAAGTGAAAGAGGAGGGTGAAAAAGTTTGCTTAAAGCTCAACATTCAGAAAAACTAAGATCATGGCATCTTTTCTGCGACTCAAAAATCACTGTAGATAGTGACTGCAGCCATGAAATTAAAATATGCTTCCTCCTTGGAAGAAAAGCTATGACCAACCTAGACAGCATATTCAAAACCAGAGACATCACTTTGGCAACAAAAGTCTGTTTAGTCAAAGCTATGGTTTTTTCAGTATCCATGTATCGATGTGAGAGTAGGACTATAAAGAAAGCTGAGCACCGAAGAATTGATGCTTTTGAACTGTAGTGTTGGAGAGGACTCTTGAGAGTCCCTTGGACTGCAAGGAGATCCAACCAGTCCATCCTAAAGGAAATCAGTCCTGAATATTCATTGGAAGGACTGATGCTAAAGCTGAAACTCCAATCCTTTGGCCACCTGATACGAAGAGCTGACTCTGGCAAAGACCCTGATGCTTGGAAAAATTGAAGGCGGGAGGAGAAGGGGACAACAGAGAATGAGGTGTTTGGATGACATCTCCGATTCAATGGGCATGAGTGTAAACAAGCTCCTGGAGTTGGTGATAGACAGGGATGCCTGGTGTGCTGCAGTCCATGGGGTCACAAAGAGTCAGACATAATTGGACGATGGAACTGAACTCAACTTAACTAACCTTTCCAAACACTACCTGTATTTTGCCCAAGAGATTAAGTCTGATTTTGATCCCAGGAAACACAGAAGGTAGGGAACACATTGCTTCCACAGACTGCAGTTTTCAAAATCCAGGCTCTCAGAAACTGTTGGTCAATGTCAAAAATTCTTTAACAAATAAATTATATCGAGGAGGAACCTCAAGGTTAAAAATGTTCTGAAGGTCTTCCCTGGTGGTCCAGTGGTTAAGACTGCATGCTTCCACTGCAGGGAATGCAGGTTCTATCCCTGGTCATTGAACCAAGATCCAGCATGCCACATGACATGGACAAGAAATAAGAGATTTGAAATAGATTCCATTTTTAACAGAGTGAGATTATACTGTAGTGTCTAGAGATGTACCTTTTGGTGATAAAAAAAAATGTCTGTAGGAAAAATCAGGAAAATGCTTAATAGAAGAAAGGCAGAATGTTGATTATTTTTAGCAAAGTAGAGGTTGTCATGATTAGTGGCACATGCAAGAGGCCTCTAGGGCTGCTGGCAAAGTCCTCCCTTGACCTTGATAGTGTTTGTAAGATAGTTCACTGAACTATACATTTGATTTGTATCCTTTTCTGTATTTGTGCTTTATCTTACAAATATTTAGAAAACTTGACTATTTAACTCTTCATATGTACACTTTTTTTTTTTTTAATAAAAGTTCAGTGCTTGAACAAAGTAAGAGATTTTATCCTCCAGTAACAGAAAGGTAGTACAGGACTGATAGGTTAATTCCCAGATGTCTTCAGGAAGACATGTTTTTCCCTTACTTATTAATAGGGCATTTTCACTTTCTTGACTGGGTAGCTTCAAGAACTGCCTTGTCTTATTATCCTGTGCCTCCTCTATATCTGGCATAGTGACTTTGGCTCAGAAAGCATCAGTGTTTACTGAATAAATTTCTGCACCAGCCATGAAGAAGATGGCAGTCATATCTCCTAGGAGAGTTCTGTATGTGGATAAAGTGCACAGAACAGATGATGATCAGCCATGTGAATATCAGGTTTCATTATTTTACTGTCTAGTGTTTTGAGCTTAATTATCTTTTGCTTATGTATTCAAATTTTACTTTTTCAGCATCTTTCTTTCAGCTTATTCTTTATAAGGAAAAGATAGGAAAGGAGAAAGAAAGATGCCTCTCAAACAGCATTGTATGCAGTTGTAGTTGCCAAAGCATGTGGTACTGGTAATTATGTCTGAAATCATATTTTTATCACCAGTCATTTTGGTTAGACTGTAGTTGAAGGCCAATATTAGACCATTATCACAGTTGACTACCTGCATTGGGGATGCGGTAGTGGTGGTAGATTTTACAAAGCACAGACAGGAAGCAGATAAAACTCTGATACTTTTGTAGCCTTGACTAGTTTTCCTGTGAAAGGCCTAAATGTAATGATAGCATTTCCTTGGTTCTTCTTTCCATGGGTTGTTATGATAATGAATTTGTTTTTCACAGTTTCAGAGCTATGTTTGCCTGAAGTTGTTATGTGGACTTATGCCATTACCCACCTCATTCCTTAAAATTTTCTGTTAACCAGCTTCATCTCCAACTTAACATCTATTTTATTTATTTGTATCTTTTTGTAGTTTATGTGAATTGTTTTTTATTTACCTAAGATTTGTGTTTTGTGTAGAAAATTGTAATTTTTCATGTTAATTAAGATTGTATTCATAGGAACTGGTTTTTATAGCCCCTCTGATTTTTTTAACCCATAGCTCACGTATCCCTCCTTGACCCAGATAATTTTGTGAAATACTCTTGAGATCTTTTGAGATATATGTTCATCTATAATTTGGTTTCTAACTATAAACACACTCATTATAGAATAATTGTTTCCAATTTTATAGTATACTATTTATTAGACCTTTTTAAAGTCACAGGCTAAAGCTAGTTTGGGCCTTAAGTTACTGTCACTCTTATTTCCATAGTAAAACAGCATTAGTCATGTAACATCTGTGTTTATTGAGATATTCTTGAGAGATAACTTGTATAAGTTTAAGATTTACAGTGTGATGCTGTGATGCCTGTATTTATTGCAAAATGATTACTGTAATAAGATTAGTTACCACCTTCATCCCCTCACATAACTATCATTTGTGTGCTGATAACATTTAACATCTACTCTTTTCACAGTTTTTAAATCTGTGATACAATATTGTTAATTATAGTACCATGCTATACATTACATGCTCAGAGTTTATTCATCTTATACCTGGAATTTGTATTTTTTGACCAGTATCTTCCCACTTCCCCCACCCTTGGTGTACATGCGTGCTCAGTTACTTAGTTGTGTCTGACTCTTTGCTACCTTTATGGACTATATTCTGCTAGGCTTCTCTGTCCATGGGATTTTCCTTGCAAGAATACTGAAGTGAGTTGCCATTTCCTACTCCAGGGTATCTTCCCAAACCAGGGATTAAACCCACATCTCCTGCATCTGCTTGCATTAGCAGGCGGATTCTTTACCACTGAGCCACCTGGGAAAGCCCTCCCACACCACCTAGCCCCTGGCAACCACCATTCTGTCTGTTGCTAATTTCAGCTTTTTCAGAGCCTATAAAAATGAGAATATAGAGTATTAGTCTTTCGCTGACATTCCGTTTAGCATAGTGCCTTCGGGATCTATCCATGTTGTCATGAAAGACAGTGTTTCCTTCCTTTTTATAATTGAATAATACTTCAATATATTATATATGTATTCTTTTCCATTCGTCTGTTGATGGATACTTAGGTTGTTTCTATGTCATGGCTATTGTAAATAATACTGCAGTGAACACATGAGTAACTCTTAGAGATAGTGAGTTTATTTCCTTTGAATATGTACCCAGAAGTGGAATGACTGTATAAAATGGTAGTTCTATGTTTTTATTTTTTGAGAGCCTTCATACCGTTTTCCATAGTAGCTGGACCAACAGTGTATAAGAGAGACCTCTTTTGTCTTTTGATAGTAGTGACTGTAACTGTTGTGAGATGATTGGCTTGTCCTTGATGATTAGCAAAGTTGAGCATCTTTCCATGTGCCTGTCGGCATTTATATGTCTTCTTTGGGAAAATGTATGTGTTTTTTTTAAATCCTTTGCCCATTTTGTAGTCTTTCTTTTTTCCTTTTTGCTATTGAGTTATATGAGTTCCTGTTATATTTTAGATATTAATATCTTAGCAAATAGATGATTTGCATGTAATTTCTCCTGTGTATAGATTGCCTTTTCATTTTGCTGATTGTTTCTCCTGCTGTTCAGAAACTTTTTAGTTGGGTGTAGTCCCAGTTGTTTATTTTTGTATTTGCTGCTTGAGTTTTGGGTGTTACATCTAAAAAATCATTGCCAAGACCAGCATCAGTGAGCTTTGTCTCTGTTTCTTTTAGTAGTTTTATACTTTTGTTTCTTTTATTTATATATTTAATCTGTTTCATATTATTTTTTGTGAGTGGTGTGAGATAGGGGTCCAATTTCATTATCTTGCACATGAATATTCAGTTTTAAAGATACTATTTTTTCCTCATTGAATAGTTTTGGGTTTTTGTCACGTATTAGTTCACTGTATGTGTGTGAGTTTTTTTCTACACTCTGAATTCTATTCCATTGATCTATGTGTCTGTTTTTATGCCAGTACTATACTTTAAAAAAAATATTATTGTAGCCTTAGAATATAGTTTTAAATCAGGAACTGTGAAACCTCCAGCTGTGTCCTTTCTCAGAATTCTTTTGGCTATTCAGGGACTTTTATGGTTCATATGAATTTTAGGATTTATTTTTTTCTATGACTATGCAAATATAATTATCAGTTCAGTCACTCAGTAGTGTCTGACTTTTTGCGACTCCATGGACCACAGCATGCCAGGCCTCCCTGTTCTTCACTAACTCCCAGAGTGTATCCAAACTCATGTCCATTGAATTGGTGATGCCGTCCAACCATCTCATTCTCTGTCGTCCCCTTCTCCTCCTGCCTTCAATCTTTTCCAATATCAGGGTCTTTTCAATAATTTTGATTAAATTGAATTTATAGGTGGTTTGATGTAGTATGGATATTTTAAGTGTTAATTCTTCTGAATTATGAACATGGGATATATTTCCATTCATTTGTATCTTCCTCAGTTTCTTTCATCAAACTCTGATCAGTTTCAACATACAGATCTTTGGCTCCTTGGTTAAATTTATTCCTAAGTATTTTATTCATTTTGTTGCTACTATAAATGAAATTGTTTTATTTCTTTTTCAAATAGTTTGTTGAATAGTTTCAAATAGTTGTAGAAATGCAACTGATTTTTCTATGTTGATTTTATATCCTGCAACTTTGCTGAATTTGTTTGTTAGTTCTAACAGTTCTCTAATGGAGTCTTTAGTATTTTCTGTGTATATATATAAGATCATATCATCTGCAAACAAGCTATTACTTTTCCATTCTGATTTGATGCTTTCTATTTCATCTTATTTCCTAATTGCCCTGGGTAGGATTTCCAGTACTGTGTTGAAAAGGAGTGCGCACCCTTGTCCTACTCCTGATCTTAGCAGGAAAGATTTCACACTTTCACTGTTAAATAAAATGTTAGCTGTGGACTTCTCATATCGGCATTTTTTTATGTTGGGGTATGTTTTTTTCCATACTTAATTTTTTGAGAGTTTTAATCATGAAAGAATTTTGAATCAGATGTTTTTCTGCATGAATTGAGATAATCATAAGATTTTTTTAATATTTAATTCTATTAATGTGGTATATCACATTGGTTAATTTGTATATGTTGAAATATCCTTGCATCCTGCAATTATATTCCACTTGATCATAGTGTATGGTCCTTTTAATATGTTATTGAATTCATCTTCCTGCTATTCTGTTGAGAATTTTCATATGTTAATCAGTAAGATTGGCCTGCAGTTTTCTTTCCTATTGAGTCCTTACCTGGCTTTGTTATTCTGGTAATTCTGGCCTTAGGGATTGTTCCTTCCTTTTCCGTTTTCTGAAGGAGTTTGAGAAGAATTGGTATTAATTCTTCTTTAAATGTTTGGTGGAATTCACCAGTGAAACCAGCTGGTGAGGACTTTTCTCTGTTGTGAGGTTTTGGTTACAGTTTGAATCTCCCCACTCATTATTGGTCTGATCAAAGTTTCTATTTCCTCATGATCTCATCCTAGTGTAAACTTTTTTATATGCATACTTTCTTTTCACTTACCCATATGTAGCCAGTTTTTCATGGACTATTATTGAGTCAATATTTCTGTGTATTATCTCTAATACTAAGTAGAGATTTTTTTAAAAATTATTAAAATTGCTAGTTTTTTCTTCAGTTTATCTTACGAACATTATTTTTCCTTTTTATATAAACATCCTTAAAATGTTGATTGTAACCATACTTGCTATTCAGAAAGTTATTTCTGCTCTTAAGTGTTTTAATGGAAAACTTCTGGCATTCTCTTTTTTGTCTTCCTCTGGAAAAGCTTCTGGTTGTAATGCTATATAATTATCCTTAAAGTGATATTAACTTTTATAAGCGTATCAAAACTAATTTATGTTCCTGAAAAGAAAGAAAAAAGATGATTAGAGGAAAGAATGAAGGCTTAAGTTGTGCAAAATTCTTCTCTTTAAAGGTAACACCTTTAAGAATATGTTGACTGGTAAATTTATGAACCACATGATTAATGCCTCAGTTGTAGAATGATTTTTGTCCTTTTCCCTTAAATTATCAAAATCTAGAGTCTTGGATCACATTACTGTTTTCATTTAGTTTTCCTACATCATTCATGTAACATTAGTACTTGATTTAGTCTTTTTCTCAATTACAATTGAAAAAAATGAATTAGCCATTTTCATTTTTATTGTATGTAATTTAACACGTAGTTGGAGAATTTGTGGGCACAAAAGTTTAGATAATTACTATAAATGGAATATTGTGCTCTAGGTAGAAAAGGAAGATATAGGATATTTAGTGTTTTACTGTAACTATGTATTATTAATCATTTTGAGATAGATTGATTGTCAGCTGTTTGTCTTGAGGATTTGAAACGAATTAAATCTTCTCACTAGTCTGTCTGGAGCACTTTTCTGAAGATACTTCTTGCCATGTCTAGTTTATTCCAGAGTCCGAACAAAATTTCTATAATGCCTATCTACAGGAGTATAATTTTTTTCTCAAATACTTAGAGAACCATTCAGTTCAGTTCAGTTCAGTCACTCAGTCGTGTCCGACTCTTTGCGACCTCATGAATTGCAGCANTTTGGGATTGGAATGAAAACTGACCTTTTCCAGTCCTGTGGCCACTGCTGAGTTTTCCAAATTTGCTGGCATATTGAGTGTAGCACTTTCAGAGCACCATCTTTCAGGATTTGGAATAGCTCAACTGGAACTCCATCACCTCCACTAGCTTTGTTCCTAGTGATGCTAAAGTCCTGTGCTAGTCACTAGGGATGTAAAAATAAAACAGTCTCTTCCTCTTCTCCCAGATAATACTTTTATATGTTTTAAAAATTATAGTATTTTGTAATTACTGTAATTAGTGTAATAATAGAGATACTAAGAGCTAACTTTTACTAGCTACAAAAGTAGAAGGACATTCCAGGCAGAGAGGAAGACATAAGCAATGATATAGAGCCATGATAGGCATTCATGAAATAATAAGATATTTGATGTAGCTTGAGCATTCAGAAGTGATCACAATGTTATTACAAAACTGATTGCTTTCTTTTAAAAATTAAACATTTAATATTTATTCTAGGTTTGTAAAGGAAACTGTTTCCAAAATACCAAATACTAACAGTCATGACCAATGGGTTGTTGATTAATGTACTCTGCTTGCTAGAACCATACATAAATCAAGTATTTAATATCTGCCTGCTACATGATATCATTTACTTCTGCTGCTAAGTCACTTCAGTTGTGTCCAACTCTGTGCGACCCCTTAGACGGCAGCCCACCAGGCTCCCCCGTCCCTGAGATTCTCCAGGCAAGAACACTGGAGTGGGTTGCCATTTCTTTCTCCAATGCATGAAAGTGAAAAGTGAAAGTGAAGTTGCTCAGTCGTGTCCGAGTGTTCACGACCCCATGGACTGCAGCCTACCAGGCTCTTCTGTCCATGGGATTTTCCAGGCAAGAGTACTGGAGTGGGGTGCCATTGCCTTCTCCGGACATCATTTGAGGACAGTCCAGAAGAATCCTGATTCAAAGGATTTTCCATTTTCCTTTTATTGTATTTAAATACTAACACTAAATGGTTAAATGCTGCCACTAAATGGGCTTCCATGGTGGCTCAGCAGTAAAGACTCTGCCTGCCAGTGCAGGAGACTGAGTTCAACTCTTCAGTCAGGAATATCCCCTGGAGAAGGAAATGGCACCCCTTCCAGTATTCCTGCTTGGGAAATCCCATGGACAGCGGAGGCTGGTAGGCTACAGTCCACAGGGTCACAAAGAGTCAGGAACAACTGAAGCGACTTGGCATGCATGCAGAGTGTATTTAATTCATGTCACATTCAAGGGAATAAAAATGTTCATAACCACTAAAATACACCCATGTATAGTTGCCCATTTGAGTTACATTTCTTATTTTATTTAGAAGATTTCCATTTATAACATATTTGGAAATAATATACTGACTTTGTAACAAATATGAAACATTGCCTCTCAATGATAGTTATAGAACTTAACTGTATAAAGTATTAGATAATCTGAGAGGGTAGGGATTTTATTTTTCTTTGTTATTGTATTCCTAGTATCTGGAGCATAGTGGTGGTGGTGATTGTTCAGTTGCTCAGTCATGTCCAACTCTGTGTCCCCATGGACTGCAGCATGCCAGGCTTCCCACCAACTCCTGGAGCTTGTTCAAACTCATGTCCATTATAGTGGTGATGCCATCCAGCCATCTCATCCTCTGCTGTCAACTTCTCGTCCTGCTTTCAGTCTTTCCCAGCATCAGGGTCTTTTCCATTGAATCAGTTCTTCACATCATGTGACCAAAGTATTGGAGCTTCAGCTTCAACATCAGCCCTTCCAGTGTATATTCGGAGTTGGTTTCCTTTAAGATTGACTGGTTTGATCTCCTTACAGTCCAGGGGACTCTCAAGAGTCTTCTCCAGCACCACAGTTCCAAAGCATCAGTTCTTCAGTGCTCAGCCTTCTTTATGGTCCAACTCTCACATCCATACATGACTACTGGAAAAACCATAGCTTTGACTAGACGGACCTTTGTTGGCAAAGTGATAACTCTGCTGTTTAATATGCTGTCTAGGTTTGTCATAGTTTTTATTCCAAGGAGCAAGCGTGTTTTAATCTCATGGTTGCAGTTACCATCTGCAGTGATCTTGGAGCCCAAGAACATAAAGTCTGTCACTGATTCCATTGCTCCCTCATCCATATGCCATTAAGTGATGGGACCAGATGCAATGATCTTAATTCTTTGAATGTTGAATTTTAAGCCAGCTTTTTCACTCTCCTCTTTCACTTTCATCAAGAAATTCTTTAATTCCTCTTTGCTTTCTGCCATTTGGGTAGTGTTATCTGCATATCTGAGGTTGTTGATATTTTTCCTGGGAATCTTGATTCCAGCTTTTGCTTCATCCAGCCCAGCATTTTGCATGATGTACCCTGCATATAAGTTAAATAAGCAGGATGACAACATACAGCCTTGATGTACTCCTTTCCCAATTTGGAACCAGTCCGTTGTTCCACATCCAGGTCTAACTGTTCCTTCTTGACCTGCATACAGGTTTCTCAGGAGACAGGTATGGTGGTCTAGAATTCCTACCTTTTTAAGAATTTTCCACAGTTTGTTGTGATCCATATAGTCACAACACTGTAGTCAGTAAAGCAAAAGTAGATGTTTTCTTGGAATTCCTGAATGTTTTTCTGGAGTGCTTTTTCTGTGATTCAGCAGATGTTGGCGACTTGATCTCTGATTCCTCTGCCTTTACTATATCCAGCTTGTACATCTGGAAGTTCTCGGTTCACATACTGGTGAAGCCTATCTTGAAGGATTTTGAACATCACCAGCATTGCTCATATGAATTGAGTGAAGTTGTGCGGTAGTTTGAATATTCTTTGGCATTGTCTTTCTTTGGGATTGGAATGAAAACTGACTTTTTTCAATCCCAAGGCCGCTGCTGAGTTTTCCAAGTTTGCTGGCATATTGTATGCGGCACTTCAACAGCATCATCTTTTAGCATTTGAAATAGCTGAGCTGGAATTTGATCACCTCCACTAGCTTCGTTTGTTGTAATGCTTGCTAAGACCCACTTGTCTTCACATTCCAGGATGTCTGGCTCTAGGTGAGGGACCACACCATTGTGGTTATCAAGGTCATTAAGACATTTTTTGGTACAGTTCTTCTGTATTTGTGCCACCTCTTCTTAATTTCTTCTTCTTCTGTTAGATCCGTGCCATTTCTTTCCTTTATTGAGCCCATCTTTGCATAAAATGTTCTCTTGGTAGCTCTAATTTTCTTGAGGAGGTCTGTAGCATTTCCCATTCTTTGTTATCCTCTATTTGTTTTCATTGTTCACTTAAGAAGGCTTTCTTATCTGTCCTTCCTATTCTTTCAAACTCTACATTCAAGTCTTTCCTTTTCTCCTTTGCTTTTCCCTTCTCTTCTTTTTCTCAGCTATTTGTAAGACCTCCTCAGACAACCATTTTGCCTTGTTGCATTTCTTTTTCTTGTAGGCTTTCAACAAATATTGATCAAATGAATGAGCAATATCTTTTTCATGACTTCTGTTAAGCCATGACCATTATAACATTTTCTCCATTGTGGATTGACAGAATTATAGTAAATTCTTTAAGGCTTTTGGAAATATAACCTGCCAAGAAAACCAGGACCTTCAATTCCTCAATTTGCCTATTTGAAAGCTGAGACATAGTGTTTTATTTGTATAGCATATCTTTATTATTCAGAGAAGGGGAAGTTTCTGGAGAGAAGTTTGTGGTGTTGTTTTTTCAAAGCAAGAAACAAATACCTTCATTAGTGTTTGTTGTTGTGAATTTTATATCTTTAACCCCCAAAGAAAAGTTAAGATCAGGAAGTAATTTTTCAGAATGTTTTACTATTTGGATAGTCAACAGGATGTGTATGTATCATTGTAGTCAAATCAGTAGAAATTATCACTGGAATGTTTGCTTTTCATACTGTTTTTCTCTCCTGTTATTGTGTAGCTTTGGATAGACATTGGCTACTGAAGACTAGGAAACATTCAAGGTTATTTAGAAAACTGATTATGACTAGCAGTTCAAGGAAAATGAAGCCAGCAACAAGTGTTGCTGGTTAGGAATAAAAACATCAATGTAATTTCTTAAAATATTTGAGATTGTTAATTATCTAAAACTTAAAGCATGTGATATTTAAAATTGCAAAAGTTAAGCTATCCATTAGTTAGTCACAGGTAAATTTATTTTATATTATGGATGAAGTGGTTGGATGACATCACCGACTCGATGGACATGAGTTTGAGCAAGCTCCAGAAGTTGGTGATGGACAGGGAAGCCTGGCATTCTACAGTCCATGGGGTCACAAAAGGTCGGACACAACTGAGCAACTGAACTGAAATAATTTTCTGGATAATGAGAAACTTACCTTTTAAGCATTAGACTGTTACCCCTGACTCACTTCTAATACATGAGATGTTATCCTTTAGTAGTAAATATAGTGTAATATTTCACTTCTTGCTGTCACAAATTGATTCTACTAATGTAAGCTCTCCAAGGAGAGCTGCATACCTTCCTTCTTCACTTTTTATCTAATACTACATGATGCTGGCCATGACTTTTATTTTCTGATTGATTATCAAAATGGATTTTTGTTGGGGGGGGGCGGTATTACAGTGGGTTCAGAGGGGAATAGAGAGGGAAAAGTTCTTCCCCAGAGTCTTTGGGGAAAAAGTTTGGATTCCTTCCTAATGGTATACAGACTCTTAATGAAGCTGCCCTTGGCAAAACTCCTTATAGGTCTTCTGAATGCCCTTCCCTCCCTCAGTCCTTTGTTTCTTTGCATGTGGTCGTCCGTCAACTTTGAAAGTCTTACTGATCTCGCTTCCCTGACTCTAACTTCTGCTTATCCTTAAAACTGCAACTCGAGTGTCATTTCCTTTAGGTGAGCCCAGTGTAACCATAAAGGTCCTTAAAAGATGGAAGAGGGAGATATAGTGTGAGAGTGGTGCACTCTGATTCACACAAGAGGGAAAGACTTAACCAACCAACCTTACCAGCTTTGATGATGGAAAGGGGCCATGAGCTCAAGAATACAGGCAATTGCTAGAAGCTGGGAAACCCAGGAGTAGCGCTTCTGAGTTTTAAGCCATTAAGTTTGTGGAAATTTGTTATAATAGCCATTGGAAATTAATACAACTACAGGCTTTTTAAAATATAAATTTTAATCTTTAAATACTTGGACTCACAAGAAGTTGCTAAAATGGTACAGCAAATTCTCAAGTTTTGACTTCTTCTAACTTACTTAGGTCTCACATCCTCAAAAAATAGTATTAGACCAATCATGATCAAAAGAAGCAAAATATATTAAAACTGAAGACATACAGAACCAAATAAACTCCGCTGTCTTTTTTTTAACTTTTATCAAAATGTACTTGTTTTACAGTATTGTGTTGGTCTCTACTGTACAGCAAGGTGAATCACCTATATGTATTCATACATTATCTCTTTTTTGGATTTCTATCCCATTTAGGTCACCACAGAGTACTGAGTAGAGTTCCCTGTGCTACACACTAGATTATCCTCAGTTATCTTAGTAGTGTGTATATGTCAGTCTCAATCTCCCAGTTCATCCCAAATCCCCTTCTGCCCAATGGTGTCCATACCTTTGTTCTGTGCATCTGTACGTCTGTTTCTGCTTTGCAAATATATTCATTTGTACCATTTTCCTGGATTCCACATGTATATGGAGTTGTAAGGTTTGGGAAATGAAGGTTTGGAGGGCAGATTGCTTATTAATTTCCTGTAGTCTGTCTCCTCACTCATCCACTAGCTCTAGTAAGACAGGAACTGTGACTGTTTTGTGGGCTAATGCATGCCCCAGGGCTCAGGACAGTGTCAGGTATATGGTAGGCACACAGTAAATGTTTGTTGAGTAAATGAATAATAAAGTCACCTAGAAAGTTAGGGACAACCAAAACAGGAATCTGGGGCTCTGCTCCCCCAGGCCGGGCTCTATCTATTGAACCAGGAAACCTAGATTATAGAGCGAGGCTATTGTTGTTGTTCAGTTGCTCAGTCATTTCTGACTGTTTGCAGCCCCATGGATTACAGCCCACCAGGCTTCCCTGTCCTTCACCATCGCTTGGAGCTTGCTCAAACTCATATCCATTGAGTCAGTGATGCCATCCAAACATCTTATCCTCTGTCATCCCCTTCTCCTCCTGCCTTCAGTCTTTTCAAACATCAGGGTCTTTTCAAATGAGTCAGCTCTTCTCATCAGGTGGCCAAAGTATTGGAGCTTCAGCTTCAATATCAGTCCTTCCAATGAATATTCAGGACTGATTTCCTTTAGGATGGACTGGTTGGATCTCTTTGTATTCCAAGGGACTCTCAAGAGTTCTCCAGCACCACAGTTCAAAAGCATCAATTCTTCGGGCGCTCAGTCTCACATCCATACATGACTACTGGGAACACCATAGCTTTGACTAGACAGACCTTTGTAGGCAAAGAAATGTCTCTGCTTTTTAATACACTGTCTAGGTTGGTCATAGCTTTTCTTTCAAGTAGCAAGTGTCTGTTAATTTCATGGCTGTGGTCACCATCCACATCGACTTTGGAGCACAAGATCATAAAGTCTGTCACTGTTTTCACTGTTTCACCATGTATTTGCCATGAAGTGATAAGACTGGATACCATGATCTTTATTTTTTTAATATTTAGTTTTAAGGCAGCTTTTTCACTCTCCTCGTTCTCCTTCATCAAAAGGCTTTTTAATTCCTCTTTGCTTTCTGCAATAAGGTTGGTGTCATCTGCGTGTCTGACTCTCTGTGACCCCATGGACTGTAGCCCACCAGGCTTTTCTGTCCTTGGAATTCTCCAGGCAAGAATACTGAAGTGGATAACCATTCTTTTCTCCAGGGGAACTTCCCAACCCAGGGATTGAACCTGTATCTCCTGCATTGTAGGCATATTCTTTACCATCTGAACCGCCAGGGAAGCCCCCAATATAAGATTTAGCAAATGAATAAATGTGTTTATGTCAGTAGGATCCAGGGTTTTCATTAGAAAAACGAACATACAAATATGTATTGGAGTCAGTTGGGAGACCCTGCAAGAATAGATAGGAACTGAAAGTAATGATATGGACTTGGATTTCTCAAATACATGTATATGGATATATATGTATGTTTGTGTCTGTCTGTATGCATGTATATGTGTTCATATATGTGCATGTATCTACTCTTATCTGGAAAAGTAACCCAAAAACAAAGATACCTTGGCAGACATGATCTAACATTTACCCTAATACTCGCAATTCTTGATTTTTAAAAGCCATTTCTAATGGAAAAAACCAGGACTCCTTGGAGAAATGACTAACTTCAGGGCAGGGACAGAGTAGGTAAAGTATGAGCCTGGATTATTTTGTCAAGCTAGAAAGTAAGAAAGAAAAGAGAAAGAGTTCATATCATAGGGACACAGGAACTAGGTTAAAGGGGTGACCATTGTCTAAGTTTAGGACTTAATGGGCAAAAGCATAGTTAAGATCAGTAATAATCTATAGAATGTTGGAATAAAAAAATAGAAATCCATGTGTCTATTCTGATGATGGATATATAAATAAGCAGGTAATGGGGGAATTAAATGAGAGTTCTGATTATTGCTGAATGTTAAGTGCTAATTTCTAACTGGTTGAATGTGATTTGCAAAAGCATTTTATAATCCTAATAGTGAAGACTGATTATAATCATAATAGTATAGACTATCTTAAAAAAAAAAACCAACTAGAAACCAATACAAGAATAAAACTTATAAATTCAAAAATGTATGGAGATTACACAAAATGTTCTTAAACAACCAATGGGTCAGTGAAAAAATCAAAAGGGAAATCAAAAGTATCATGAGACAAATGAATATGGAAAAGCAAACACTACAACTTCCACAAAGCAGCAAATTAAGATGTAAGAGGGACGTCAATGGTGATCAATATCTGCATTAAGAAAAAAGAAAGGTCTCAAACACCCTAACTTTACCTTCCAAGGAATTAGAAAAAGAAGAACAAATGAGATCTGAAGTTAGTAAAGGAAGGAAATAAGATCAGAGCAAAAATAAATAAAACAGAATGAAAAGACAGTAGGAAAGTTGAGTGAAACTAAAAGCTGTTTTTTTTTTAAGATAGGTAAAATTATAAACCTTTACCTAGACTAGGAAAAAAAGAGAAGACTCAAATACAATCAAATACGAAAGAGGGGTCATTACTGATGATACCACAGAAACACTATGGATGATAAGCAACTACTATGATCACACCAATAATTAGATAACCTGGAAGAATGAATAACTTCCTAGAAACATAAAACCTACCAAAACAGAATAATAAAGAAATAGGAAGTCTGAACAGGACAGTTATTAACAAGGAGATTGAATCAGTAATCAAAAACATCCCTAAAATAAAAGTCCAGGACCACACAGCTTCACTGGATGAATCCAATGAAAAATTTGAAGAATTAATAGCTGTATACTAGAGACTCTTCTCAAAAATAGAAGTGGGAACTCTTCCAAACTCATTTTACAAGGCCAGCGTTACCCTAATGCCAAAGTCAGACTTGGACACTATGAGAAAAGGAAGCTACAGGTTTATCATTTTGAATTTAGATGCAAAAATCTTCAGCAAAATATTAGCTTTCTTTATAGTCCAACTCTCACATCCATACATGGCTACTGAAAAAAACCATAGCTTTGACTAAACAGACTTTTGTTGCCAAAGTGTTGTCTCTGCTTTTGAATATGCTGTCTAGGTTGGTCATAGCTTTTCTTCCAAGGAGGAAGCGTATTTTAATTTCATGGCTGCAGTCACCATCTACAGTGGTTTTGGATTAGATTTAAAATATTGCAACATGTTAAATTTGCTGGGGAGGATAACCATACTCTGGTTAAAGAAGATATTATCTTTATTCTTAGGAAAAACATGCTGGCATATTTAAGGGTGAGTGTCATGATGTGTACAGTCACACAGGTCAGAAAATGTGTGTATGATTTTAGAAAGAGGCAGGGCATGCTTACACATAAAGTACAAATGTTAAAGCAAACGGAGCAAAATTCAACATTAGGTGAGTCATTGTGAGGGATATTTGGGTGCTGTGTTCTTGCAGCTTTTTTGTAAGCTTTATTTCTAAAGAAAAATATTTAATGTTATCTATTAGGTGGCTCAGTGGTAAAGAATCTGCCTACCAGTGCAGGAGACACAAGAGACACATGTTCAATCCCTGGGTTGCAAAGATCCCCTGCAGAAGGAAATGGCAACCTTCTCCAGTATTCTTGTCTGGGAAATTCCATGGACAGAGAGAGGAGCCTGGAGGGCTATAGTCCGCAGGGTCACAACGAGTCCAAAACAACTGAACAACTGAACACACATATGTTATTCAGTTTAATAAATGTGGCATTATAAGTCTAGTTGAAACTTCTTGTGTATGCCACCTCATCCCAGAGATGATACTATCTTTTATTCGGTTCTTTTTATTCCTGGATATATCTTTATACAGTCTATGTTTGTACTGATATATACCTGAACTGTATAAAGTAGCATTTTGTATGGTTTTAAGCAATATATAAATGCTGTCATTCTATAGAATCACTTTGTACCATACTTTCCTCACTCAACATTATATTTGGGAGAGTTGTTTACGTTGATATATTAGCACTAGCTCTCTTATTTTCAGGTTGTAAAGGTATCCCTAAAGTCTTAGTGATGTTTTAATCTTAAAGTCACGGGTATAAATGTTATAGACCTACCCTCTACCAAAGTCATATCACTTGAAAATGTTTAAATTTCTTTAATAATTATTTCACTTTATAAATTTTGAATAATAAAATTTTAGTTTTAGTTTTTGTTTTAGTCAACGTTTGCCATCTTCAGTCAGAAGTTTAACTTTTAAGTAAATTAAACTTAAATTTTACTATAATTTATTTTTCATTCTTATATTTGGGATGTATCCACTTTTTTCATTATTTAAATACTTCTGCAGTGTTCCTCTTTGTACGTTATCTTCTTGGGTACACATGAAAGTGTCTATGATAAATAACTCAAAATGGAATTATTAAAATTACTGCATTTACTAGATACCAGGGTATGGACATGTGCATCTTAACTTTATGTATATTCGTCACAGCAGTGTATATGATAATTCCTTTCTCTGCCATCTTCATAAAAACTTAGAATTGTCAAACTCTAATTTTGGCTATTGTAGTAGGTTTAAAATCATACCTCCTGAATTTTTTAGTTTGAATTTTTCTGATTATTGAAAGTGTTGGAGCTTCTTTTCATGTTAATCAGCCATTTTGATTTCCTCTTATGTAAATTATAAATTCATATTATTCTCCTATGTTGCTTTTTTCTTGCTTTTAGAGATTTTTTTTAAATTGTCAACTATATGCTATTTCCAAGAAGTAGAGAAAGGGTGATGTAAAAAGTTGGAAAAAAGATATAATAAGAAAATTTCAACAACAAACTGGTTTGGTTATGTTAACATCAGACAAATTAACTTTAAAAGGGAAAAAAGTTGTTAGAACAAGGCCAAGCATCTAAAATAGACCTTGGAGATGAAGTTGAAAAGAAGGTAATAGTATATTTCCAATTAACTAATATATTCAGTGAGTGTACACTATTTGAAGAATAAGACAAAACTGAACGTTTGGGAAAGCAAATACCCATAGGCTCGTTGGAATTTATAGTTTAAATATTTTTCTTCAGAGATTTTTTTAAGTGTTGGCTTTTTCATTGCATGTAATTCTAAGGCTATATTTCTTGGCAGCACATAATAAAATTAAATGCATTTGGTAAGCATTTGCTCTTTGTGTTTTCAGGAATTCAAAATGTCCTCAGCCTCTTTTGTGCGGTCCTTACAGAAAATAAGGTTCTCTTCCATTCTGCAAGTTTCCAGCGACTTAGTGATGCTTGTAGAGCCCTAGAGTCATTAATGTTTCCTCTTAAATATAGGTAAGGGTTTTTATTTGGTGTTTTTATTTATTCCCAGATTATGCATTACTTATCAATGATCAATTAAAGCATCATTTCACAACAGTTTTGAACAACAAGGGCATATTTTACAAAGTTACGCTGTTATGAGTCATGATTCTGATAGAAATCTAGCCTGGAATTTGGAACTTTTCCAAGTTGCCTATTATTGAGTGTTGATTCCTTTCATGAAAAAGTAATCAATTTAAATAGTATTGTCAGCAACATTTAATTCCCTTGAATATAGTTGGAGATAAAAGTCTTAAGATAGTACTGATTATTTAATATTAAGAAGTTATTGTTAATTCAGGCAGTTATAGTGGTATTATAGTTTTACTTTTAAAAGAGCCCTACGTTTTTTGTATATATACTAAAGTATTTATGTATACATGATATGGTATCTGGGATTTGATCCAAATAATATGGTAGGAAAAAGAACAAAAATGGGTACAAATATATATGTGACCATACATTGGTGATTGTCAAAGCTGATTAAGTATGTGAGGCTTTCTTTATCTTCCTTTTTTCCTCTCTCTTTTGGGGGCAGAGAGGGATGTTAATTTTTTTGTAATAAAAAGTATAAAGGAAAACAGTGATGACTGAGAGTTCTCTAAGTACAATATTTTATTTTAATATTTTTTAATCAATTTGTTAATCACAGTGACCTAGAAAAAATTTAGACAGTCTACAGATTTTATTAAAAATAATTTTTAACCTGTGTGCTTTTTTTAAACCTCCAGATAAGAGAGCATTCTAAACTTTAATTTTGTACCTTGCCATTCTTACCAAATATAAAAATCAAGTAGAGAAAATGTAACTCAAATGATTGTTTTATATAGAGAAATACATTATCACCAGTCTGTGGGAGGTAGGGGGTGTTCCATCAGGAAGTCCGTGTTACCAACTGATGTCAGATCTCTATGTAAGGAAAAATTCTTTCAAGCAAGTTTGAAAAACTTAAAGAGATTGCTTGCCTAGAGGGGTAAGGGATAAGAAAGCTGCCCTGCTTACTTCCTATCTTCTTATATCAGATGATACCTTTCACATGAAGAATTTTTAAAATCTCTTTTCCTCCCAAGAATTTAATATTAACAACTCTGAGAATATTATTGATAATTTCTAAACATAGATAATCTAAAATTCAAAAAGTAAAAAAATGAAAGAAAGGTATGTTGTATTATGGAAGAACAAATATTTCTCACATGTATTTTTATTATTTCTAGTTACCCTTATATTCCTATTCTCCCGGCTCAGCTCCTGGAAGTTCTGAGTTCCCCAACACCTTTCATTATTGGAGTACATTCTGTCTTTAAAACTGATGTTCATGAACTTGTAAGTATTCATCTTTAAATTGCTGGTTATTGAGGTCAGAGGTTTCTTACATTTCTTTGAGTCCTGCCTGCCTGCTAAGTCGCTTCAGTCATGTCTGACTCTGCGACCCCATGGACTGTAGCTTGCCAAGCTCCTCTGTTTGTGGGATTCTCCAGGCAAAAATCCTGGGGTGGGCTGCCATGACCTCCTCATTCCTATAGCACTTCAACTAATTACTATTTTCAAATCTGTTCCATTCCCAATAGAAAAGATTGGCTGGAAGCACAGCATCATTAAAAAACCTAAATACATTAATATTTCCTTAACAGCAAGTATGGGAGATTTATAAAATGAATTCATTAATCTTTTAAAATTTCCGTCGTTTGGCATATTAAGTTTATCTTTCTGTATTCTTCATCTCACATATGAGAAAGGAAGATAAAATGATCCATTTTTAGCAGTCTATTTATGCTTTTATTATGAGTGCTTTAATTTATTCACATTTTGAAATGAGGTCTGTGATAATGCTACCTACTCCAGTATTCTGGCCTGGAGAATTCCATGGACCATATGGTCCATGGGTACACAAAGAGTTGGACACAACTGAGCTACTTTCACTTTTTCACTTGAAAAAAGCAAAAAGCATTTGCAAAGGAATAAAGGGTTTTGTTGGAATACAAAGTTATTGTGAGCTCCTTCCCACTGCCCCCAGATTATTCTGTTCTTAATACTAAATGGAAATACTAAAGGAGAGAAAGTAATACTCTGTATTCAACTAGCTGTTAAAAACAAGTTTACTTCTCTGTAGTGTGCCTTAAGAAGGACTGTAACAAAATTGAACTTCATAGAAGGACATTTAGGATATCAAGAGTTTAGAAACCATATTCTTTGAGGGCCTAAGAAAATTTTCACAGGAAATAACCTAATGTTATTTGATAGCTAAAGATAAATATTTAAGTAGCTATCATAGAAAGAAGGGGTAGAGGGTGAAATGGAATCAGGGGGTATAGTGGATATAGAAACAAATTTCTGCTCAGTCTAAGAGTTTTCGACTAAATAGAGTTGCCCAGTGATGATGAATGTGTCTCCTTATGTGAAGATTACTCTAAGTAGAGTGCAAAGACAGATTGCATGACACTTTTCAGGGAGTTTAAGAAAAATTCTTCATTGAAAGGTTGAGTTATATGGCATCTGTGATTCACAAATCCTAAAGAGTTTGTTATTCTAATTTGATTTTAATTATAAATGCCAGTGAAGAGGTAAGCTCTGTAGGTACTTTTGTATAGTTGCAATTGTAATCAAATCATAATTGTCATTTAAACTGCCAGAAGACCATTGCACATTGCAGTTATAAACAGGACCCTCATTCTTTTTTCTAACTTTATATATTGATAATGGTTCATTTTTAACTTTGATATCAACATATAAAAATATCTGTAAATGCAGAAACATTAAGTCAAACCTCATTAGTACTAATTGAAAACACACTCATCTGGTTTGTAGACAGTTTTTTTCCCAGTAAATAAAAACAGTCTGTGGAAGTTAGACAAACCAAATATTGACAAAAGTGAATTTCTTTTCATTGAATAAATTAGAATTAATTTTAATCCTGTTGGCAACATAATACCTTCAGTAATTTTGACTGGTTTCTCTATTACATTTTTCATGTTATTTAAAAATAGATTTTGTAAAATGCTAAACATTAGTGATTTAGCTACCTAAACAGTACTGTTTCGATGTATACTAGTTGCTTTGCTTGTTAACTCTTACGATTACTATGTTATTTAGGATATGGCTGAACTACTATAATAAAGCATACAAAATGCAATGGCTTAAACAAAATGGAATTTTATTTAACACTCATGCAGCAGTTTGTAGAAGTGTTCCATTATGTCAGACCAGTTTGTTCCATGAGCTCATTCAAGGAAGGACCATGCTTCTTTGCTTCTCATTTCTGCACTAGAATCCACTTAGGCATTGTCATCCTCTGAATGTGTTCAAGATTGGGTTCTTAGTTCATGGTTTCAGCGATGGTAAGAGGAAAGAAAGCATAGGAGGGTCTGACTGTACCTCTGTTTTGAATGCCTGAAAATGTGCACATCACTTTTCATGTTCCATTAGCAGAAACTTGGTCATATGCCACATCTAATTTCAGAGGAAACTGGAAAGTATACAGTAGCTGAAATCAGTCTAGAAAGACGTTTTATTAATTAGATTTTTTTTAATCTTCTTTAGTTAGATGTAATCATAGCTGACTTGGATGGAGGCACTATTAAAATTCCTGAATGTATTCACCTCTCTTCCCTTCCGGAACCACTTCTACAACAGACTCAAGCAGCTCTTTCTTTGGTATGATGTATTCTTTCTTAATTTATTTAATTTCTTGAAATATTTTTCTCTTGATTTAAATCTAAACTAAGGTAATTGGATATTATTCATTGACAGTGTAATTACTTTAAAATGAGTTATATGTCCTTAAAATATATATATGTATTCTCATATAGTGTTAGAATAGGATAATTTACCAAATATTATCTAAAGAGTATACTTTGAATCCTAAGTGAATATTTGTTCTAGGTATTAGAAACACACCTCTGAAAATAAGACCAGACTATGCCTCAGAATCCTCGAATCTCCTAACTTCCCTCATTAGGAGCTAGCACCTGTTCCCTCTCCTTTACCTTTCTTAATGACATCCCATTTCTCTTTGGTACATGTGCTTCTTGCAAAGCAGTGTGATAAGGGCTGGCCAGTGTTTCCAGCTTACTACAGAAAGATGTAACTTACTGATAAATGTCTAGTATTCTCTGCATTGAAGCTATAAGACATCTTGTGATCTGAGTGTTTCTCATCGAAGCAAATTTATTTTTTGTCAACCTTTGTTTATTTTTAAAAGCTCAAAGCACAGTATTTTATTTTACTGACAACATTTTAGTTGCCCACTTATCCATCATCAGAAATTCGAAACTTAGAAATTCTTCATTCCCTTTCAAGCTATTACTAGAATTAAGACTTTCATATTCTTCTTGAGTAGTATTCCAGTCTGAGCTATTTAAAATCCTTTTCCCCCTTAAATAGGCACTTAGATAGGAACTAAGTCTAGGATTACCAAGAGGGGTTTTATTTTCAGAAATTTCCAAATTTGTGTTGGTCTTTGTGTTGTTATAGTGGTATGTAAGATGGGAACTTTTAGAGAAGATTGACTTGTTCCCAATATAATTTGTAATCTGGAATACAAGGTGTGATAGAGTAAAAAGCATACTAGGTTAGAATTTAGGAGACCTAAATTCCAGTCAGCATCCTGCCACTGGGTATTTTTGAGCAAATCACATTCCATCCTCTGTTTCCTAGTCATTATCAGTAGGAGGAATGTTTTATACAAAGGATGACAAATGTCTCTTTCCCAGAGTGAACTATGGAGATGATTTAGGGTTGTATGTGGCAACTTTTAAATTTTAATAATTATATATTTATTATAATGTTTGTTTTATTAAAAATAGCATACAAAACCTGTGATTTCACAGATGATATCATATAAGAAAATACTAGATTTAAAAAGATGAGTTGATTTAAAGACATTTCAAAGAAAAATATTAGCTAAACAATTACATTGGTGGTATATGGATATAGCAAAAGCTAATAACATAGTATTTGAGTGACTTAAAAAGTTTTATGTTTCTAGAAATATAAAAAATTTTTTTAAATATTAATGTACATTTACTTAATGATGTTTTCAATTATTCAGGGGTTAAGTACCAAAATTAACAAAGGTTAAGATTTTAGTTCTTAAGTCAGTGGCTTTTGGTAGAGGTTTTGCTGCACCCTGTTAAACCTTAACCTTCAACACTTGTGCCACCAAATTTGACAATGAGTAAAATTCAGAGTTGGTAAAACTGAGTATGCCTGTTTATACAGTCTTCAAACACTTTATTGGATCATATGCTACAGTGTACATAAGCATATAGGACTATAAAGATACCATATTTGATGGACTGTGTGGGAGATTTGACATACAAGTATATCAGCTTCATTTGGTCAGTAAATAATTATAATCAGATGGTTACACAGTGTGGTAACCAGGGACATTTTTATAGACATGAAGATGTTATTATACTGTGATAATGATTTGATGACTAGATTAAAAATATTATTGATATTTTGGTGTCTTTCATAAGTATTGTTTTGAGCTTTTTGGTCTATTGTAAGAATATAATACCAAATCTTCAGTATTTGAAAGTGATTCTGCAAAGACAAAAATTTGCTGCTTACCAATGCAGAATTATTCTCCCTATGTAAGCCCTGCATGGATGTGTCTTTCCCACATGCCCCCTCAGCCTGCCTTCCTTCAAAGCCTAACACAACTGTTGCCTTCTTTTTTGACTTTCTCTAGGCTGAATTAATTATACTTTATATTCACATATTATTATTTTATATATTTATAATACTTGTCACATTGTATTATACCGTCACCCCTCTGGACTGTGAGGTTCACAAACTTATTCTGTTTCTTCTCAGTATTTTAATTAATTTTTAATTATATTTAAAAAACATAAAAATAAATGCTTTAGATTTTCAACTGTATAGATAAATAGCTCTGCCCTTGACCATTCTCTCTCAGAGGTGACTACTATTTTATATTTTAGTGTGTATTTCAGAACTTTACATTTTCATTTATATGTATATCATATAAATGAAATATATGTATATGATATACTACTATGTATAGTAGTAGCTTGGTATTCGGCTGGTAATACTGGTAGCTTGGTATTCGGCTTCCCTGTCAGCTCAGCTGGTGAAGAATCTGCCTGCAATGCAGGAGACCCCAGTTTGATTCCCAGGTCAGGAAGATCCCCTGAAGGAGAGATAGGCTACCCACTCCAGTATGCTTGGGCTTCCCTGGTGACTCAGCTGGTAAAGAATCCACCTGCAATGTGGGAGACTTGGGTTCGATCCCTGGGTTAGGAAGATTCCCTGGAGAAGGGATTGGCTATATTCAAATAAATGAAACCAAACTATGTGTGTTTCCCTGTAACAGGTATTTAAATTGAATATTTTTTTCTTGAATATCTTTTCACATAGTACATGCAGAGCTGCCTCAGCTAATGTATTTCATGGAGGGAATGAATATATTGTAATTCACATACTGAGACTGTTTCATCTTAATGCCTCCAGTAGATCAAATAATAGGTTTTATTGGTATTTTACATAACAGAGCTTCTTTGCTTTAGATTCTACACCCAGATTTGGAAGTAGCAGATCATGCTTTTCCCCCTCCGCGAACAGCTTTATCCCACTCAAAAATGCTGGTAAGAAGTTTAATATTTAAAATTGATGTTTTTAAAAAGAGTTGCCTTTCTTTGTATATTTTTCAAAGAAGCTGAGTATAGTGAGAGTTAGATCAACAGCCTAGTAAAGGTGTGCCAAATTAGAAATTAGGAGAATTGCCACTGATTGACCTTGTGACCTCCTGAAGGGGAACCCACAGGCAGTACATTGATTGGGAGAGGAGTAGGCTAAGACTGTTTGCCCTGAGGAGACATGACTAAGTACGGGATAAAAAAATCAGAACCTAGATTAGAGCCTGAAAAATTGTGCCAAGCATCAAATCGAAAGGGTCAAGCAAGGATAAAAAACGTAAGCTTATAAAAAATGGAAACAGAGGTCGTTGGTCACAGGAGAAAACCAAGTTTGAGTGAGTGGATAAATGTAGCTCCAATTGAAAGTCATAAAAGAGTGACTATACAGCAGAGACCCCTTTTTAATTTTGATCAGTGCATTTCTTAGTGATGAGCTTTGCAGCTAGTATGGAAAGTTATAGAACTGCATACTTTTGATGAGTTATGAAGCATTTTAAACTATTTCTTCATCTATTAAATAAGGGATCGACTAAATCTGAGAGTTTCCTTAGAGTTCTAAAGCTATGATTTTTAAAAAATCTGAATTATCAAAACAGACTTTCAAGTCATAATTTATTAATGTAAGAATAGATTTTTAGAACTACTATAAACTTTGGAATAATATCATAAGCTTTTAAAATAGTCTTGAGTTTTTTCTTTTGTATGTGTAACAGTAATTCTTTTAATGGCGATAAAAATCAAATGTCTTGGGAAGTATGCCCTTCTCTAACATGGTGAAAGCAGAGACTCTCTGATTTATGTTTTTTTCTGAGAGGAAAATTGGATATACTAGAGGAAAGTTTTACTAGATTCAGTTTTAAAGGAACTATTTAACGGCCTACACTGTCCAACTGTGGCACAGACTAGATGCCCACTACTTAGTTCTGCTACAAATGAGACTTCTGCATAGGAAGCACAGATTTATTAAATATTCTCTCAGGTTCTTTACAACTTTCTAATTTGTGATTTTTCTTTTCTTTTTTAAGAAATTAAGTTATCTGTCATGTTTCTTCTTATATTTTCAGGATAAGGAAGTGCGTGCAGTTTTTCTTAGATTATTTGCACAACTTTTCCAAGGATATAGATCATGCTTACAGCTTATAAGAATTCACGCAGAACCAGTAATACATTTTCACAAGGTAAGATCTAATACCATACTGTGTCTGTCCAAAATGTGAACTCTAATTTAATTAAAAGAACTTAGCAATCTTTTTCTAGCCATGCATCTTGAGTTTAATCTATCAAATTTTTTAATTTAATGTCTCTGCTTTGTGTGGCTAGTTGATAGTTTTTTTCTTTTTAAATTATTTTTATTAGAATGTAGTTGATTTACAGTGTTGTGTTAGTGTCAGGTGTCTGATAATTTTTAATAATACTGTGGAACTGATATAGTTTCCTTTAGAATATGTTAACTTTAAATTGATTTTTCTTTTAAAATTGAGGTTATTTCTGATTTCTGCTCCTGCTTTACAGACAGGTTTATTTTTATTCAATATATGTAGTATTTCAGGCATCAAAGTCCTTTTAGAGAGAAATGTATTTTATAACAACATACTTATGCATGAAGACGTTTATTCAGCCTTTGATCTTTCTAGTATGTTTCTGTTTTGACCATTCATTCATCCATTGCTAAGTGATAACTTATTCATTATTTATTTCACATTGTTTTTCTTTACAGACAGCTTTCTTGGGACAGCGTGGTCTAGTTGAGAATGATTTCCTCACTAAAGTTCTCAATGGAATGGCATTTGCAGGTTTTGTTTCAGAAAGAGGTCCTCCCTATAGATCCTGTGATCTCTTTGATGAGGTATACTTATTATCAAATGAATGCATTATTTACAGACAAAATTAGTAGCTAAAAATAGAGAAGCAGTGTTTTAAACATTTAATTAAGATAAAAAAATATTTATTGTAAATATGAGATCTTGGTGTTTATAATGTGGATTAGAAAAAAATATAATTATAGGATGTCTCAGAAGTAAAATACATAGAAATTTTGAACAACTGAATACTTTTTTAGCTTGTGGATCTTAGTTCCTCAAACAGGGATCAAACCTGTACCCTCTGTGCTGAAAGCTCAGAGTCCAAACTGTTCGACCACCAGGAAATTCCCTTGAACAACTGAATTTTAAATAGTTGATTAAAATCTTTTCGAAAAATTGACAGTGATTGTATAGGTAGAACTTACCAGTTTTATAGAGAGAAAGATCTAAGTTTAATGTAGAAATATGTTATTTCAAGCTGCAATTACATTAAATCTGTGTCTTAGGGCCGTAGTTTAACTAAGCCATTCTTTTTTATTTATTTATTTATTTTTACTGTTATCTTTATTTTAATCAAAGCTTGGGAAATAAAGTAAGGAGGCCAAAATTTCAGTTTCTCCATAAAAGAACCACAAATCGGGGTGTTTTCTTAAGTACTAATCCTTAGAAAATATAGCAAATTTCAAGTAAGACGTGGCTCAGATGGTAAAGCATCTGCCTGCAATGCGGGAGACCTGGGTTCAATTCTGGGTTGGGAAGATCCCCTGGAGAAGGACATGGCAATCCACTCCAGCACTTTTGCCTGGAAAATCCCATGGACGGAGGAGCCTGATAGGCTATAGTCCCTGGGGTCGCAGAGAGTCAGACTCGACTGAGCGACTTCACTTTCACTTTTGCATTTAGCTAAGCCATTCTTAACTAATGCTGATTTTTTTTCTGGCATTTGTGTAGCTTCTTTGAAAGTGAAAGTGAAAGTCACTAAGTGGTGTCCAGCTTTTTGCAACCTCATGGATTATACAGTCCATGGAATTCTCTAGGCCAGAATACTGGAGCCCTTCCCTTCAAGAATCCCATGGAGGGAGGAGCCTGGTAGGCTACAGTCCATGGGGTCGCAAAGAGTCAGACACAACTGAGCAACCTCACTTGGGCTTCCCTGGTGGCTCAGAGGTTAAAGCATCTGCCTGCAATGCGGGAGACCTGGGTTCAATCCCTGGGTCGGGAAGATCCCCTGGAGAAGGAAATGGCAACCCACTCCAGTATTCTTGCCTGGAGAATCCCATGGACTGAGGAGCTTATTGGGCTACAGTTACAGGGCCCCAAAGAGTTGGACAGGACTAAGTGACTTCACTTTCACTTTCTCTTCTCCAGGGGATCTTCCCAACCCAGAGTTCCTATTTCCTTTAGGAGATATTAAATATATGAAAGGCAGATTTAGTCTCTATGTTCAAGCAATTAGTCTTTTTGTTCAAGGAATTGGCCATATAAAGGAAGAATTCGAGCAGATGCAACTCAAAATAAGGATGCTATTTTATGTTAGTTTTGGTTTTTCTTATTGTGATGCATCTTTCCATTTATCATTAACTATGTTCATAGAAGCCCATTCTGATAGATAGAACAATGACTCTTACTCCCTTTTAAACTTCTGGAAGAGCATCATGTTAGAACCAAGAACTGTAAAAGTTCTCAGAAGTCTGTAAGAGAAAACCACTCCCAGTACCTAGAGTAGTGGAGAATAGTAATGGTGGTCATATTATGCTGCTGCTGCTGCTGCTGCTGGTGGTCTCTCAGTCACTAAGTTGTGTCCAACTCTTTGAAACCCCACGGACTACAGCACGCCAGGCACTTTTGTTCTCCACTATCTCCCAGAGTTTGCTCAAGTTCACATCCATTGAGTTGGTGATGCTACCTAACCATCTCATCCTCTGCTGCCCCATTCTTCTTTTGCTTTCAATCTTTCCCAGCATCAAGGTCTTGTCCAGTGAGTTGGCTCTTCAAGTGATATGGCCAAAGTGTTGGAGCTTCAGCCTCAGCAACAGTCCCTCCAATGCATATTCAGGGTTTATTTCATTTGGAATTGACTGGTTTGATCTCCTTGCAGTCCAAGGAATTCTCACGAGTTCTCCAACACCACAGTTAAAAAGCAACAATTCTTCAGTGCTTAGCCTTCTTTATGGTCCAACTCTCACATCTATACGTGACTACTTTAAAAACCGTAGCTTTGACTATATGGACCTTTGTTGCTGCTGATGGTTTTATTTCATACAAAGAAGTTAAGAATCTTTTGTTTAGAGAAGGGTCTTTTATTCTCTGTGAAGATAGTTAAGTAAAGTCAGAATAAAAGAAAAGGTACATGCTTTAGTTCTGAGTATGGAGATCTACACCAAATGCTTTACTTAATAATAACTCAAAACATGTGAAGATCTTGGAGAGGGTGCCCTGAGGTGGACAGTTTTTTCTGATCACTTATTGATCTCTGATTCTCTAATATGATTGATCATTGATTACCTAATACTAACATATATCACCGTTTAGATCTTGAACTAAGTAATTGATACATAATGATTTATGTGGATGAATTAGGTGCTCCCCAAGGTCCTTTCTAGCACCAACATTTTAATATTCTCAAGCATTTGAAATAGTAACTTGGGTTTACCCTTTTTCTCTCTATACAAATTCCTTTAGTAATACTCTCTCGCAGCTTCATCACAACTAATAAGTCAGATCGATTACATCCGGAAAACTTGCTTGCCAGCTTGCCACAGACTCTATTGTTATAAGTGCTTCCCTTGCCCAAAGTGTTCTCTTTCTCCTTTTTTGTCCATTTTTCATACTCTGCTCATATCTCACCACCTCCTATAGACTTTCCCCAAGTAGATGACACTGAAAGCCACTAGTCGGCATTAAGCTGTATTTTATGTCTCTAACTTTATATGACAACTTATCTTTTATTATGTACATTTATATACACAACAGATACATACATATATATATATGTATATATATATATGTTCTTCAGATTGAAAACAATAATACTGCAAGGATCTGTGCAAGACTCCTAGTAAACTAATTCCTGTTAGTCTCCCCTTAGTGTTCATCTACTTCTGTGTTCAGTCTACAGTGATGATTTTTAATCTTATTGATGTTATTACTTGAAAGCCAGTTACTCATATATATACTTCTGTCAAGGGCCTAAGAGATGAGACCTCAGACCTAAGTAATTTCTTCTTCTACTCTCTTTGGCCACTTAATTGGCTTGCAGGAGAATGTGCTTTTAGGAAAATTGCATTTGCTCTTGCCTTGTTTTCATTTGGCTGAGGGCAGCCTGCCACACACAAGGCTTATGGAGTTCCGAGCAGTTTTGAGCACTGTCTATTGTCTTATTCACAGACACCCATCAAATAGACCTGTTAGAAGGAAAGAAGCGTTTGACTTTGTTTGGCAATCCTTCTGAATGCTGGCCTACAATAGGTGGAGTCATAGTTTTATATGTCTGTCTGCTCCTGTGAATCTATTAGTTGCTCGAATGAAAATCTCTATATTATGCCCTTTTTAAAAATCCATCTATTTACTTTCTCCTCATACCTCATTTTTCCCTGTCAGTACTCTTTGCTCCACTCCAAGTGTACACAATAACATGGTTCTTCCAGTATATTAGTTGGTAAGGAAATGGATCAGAGGTTCTATAATTTGAGAACTAGAAGGAGCCTTGAGGTCATCTTGTTCTTACATCTTATTTTAGAGCTGAAAAAATTGCAGCTCAGGAGTCTTAGTGACTTGTTTCAAATCACGCTGTTAGCAGAACTAGGACTAGAGTGACCCAACTTGAACATTTAGTTCATATTTTGTGAGTTAGGGAAATGTTTGGAGACTTTCTGACTGTCTGAAATTCTCTGAGTGAGAGAATTCTTTGAGTGAGGCCTGGAGAATGAGAGAATCTCAGTGAGTCCCAAAAATAATGACTTTCCCAAGAAAAAACAGGACCCTGAATCATCAGAGAGAGAGACCACAAACATCCAAGGACTTGATTAACTCTAGAATAGAAATGAAACCCAGTAAAAATATAAAATACTTTGTTTTAATAATAATATGCACATTATATGCTTTTTAGTTTGCAAATTGTGTGAAATCATCACGTGGTTTGCTAATTCAGCATATTTTAGAGTTGATGCTTTATCATTTGATTCTTTTTCCAAGGTGGTAGCTTTTGAAGTAGAGCGAATTAAAGTTGAAGAAAATAACCCAATGAAGATGATAAAGCATGTCAGAGAACTTGCTGAGCAACTATTTAAAAATGTACGTAAGTATATTTATTTAGATAGTCATTAACTTTAAAAGTATTAATAAAGTATTTTCTTTGAAAAATTGAAAAGCTTCATATTCCTAGTGATGATCTTTTTTGATCTGATTTAAAACCCTTGAGACTATGAGTTCCAAAATATTAAAGTTGGTACTGTGCATCAAAATAGACCTCATTTTTCAAAGTGATTTTCCTGTCAGTTGATATGTTATGAAAACATATTAGTTCCAGTTTTCCAGTTTATCACTTGCCTTCATTGTGATTTTCATTTAGGTCTCTTCTTCTTAAGAGCATTTGAATATTTTTGAGATGTAAAGATTAGACTCACGGAGACCAGAACTACCTGAGACAGATTTGACTGATGTATTCTGCTTTAGCTTGGTACAGTGTCTGTCCATTGTATCGTGAAAAACTTTGAGGTGCATTGCTTTGAATATACACAAGTGAAAAGCTTAAAGAAAACTGTCAGGTGCTATACAAACTCAAGGGTGAAAGTATTCCCTGGTGAAGAAACACAGTAAGTTGAAGACTGGAATGTGTTAAAGTCTGTATTTGGATATCAGGAGAGAAGAGAACTTAAAATGCACGCAGAAAAGTGGATATTGGCTAATGATTACTAGTTATTTCTCCTGCATGTGAAGATTTTCAGAGTTAAATCTTTTTACTAAAAAAAGGAAAATAAGTGAGAAGTATTATCTTGCACTGTAAAGTTGAGGGGAGATGTATCTTAAAGAAAATATAGTTAAAGATTTGGGGTCAGTATCCTAGTATGGCTTCAGTTCAGTTCAGTCACTCAGTTGTGTCCAACTCTTTGTGGCCCCATGAACCACAGCACGCCAGGCCNTTGTGATCCACAAGGTCAAAGGCTTTGGCATAGTCAATAAAGTAGAAATGTTTTTCTGGAACTCTCTTGCTTTTTTGATGATCCAGCAGATGTTGGCAATTTGATCTCTGGTTCCTCTGCCTTTTCTAAAACCAGCTTGAACATCTGGAAGTTCATGGTTCACGTATTAATGAAGCCTGGCTTGGAGAATTTTAAGCATTTCTTTACTAGCATGTGGTACTGCTTAATTAACTTCATGTTTAAATAGGTGGGTGTTTTTGGATATTGGGTCATTAATCAGTGGGTTGTAACATCCTTTCAGAGTCTAAGAACCAGTTGGATAAAAGCAGGATACTAAACTGTGTTTCTCTGTTTCATTAGTCATGAATTCAGTTATTTATGAATTTTATTTCTGCAGTTATTTTAAAACTTATCCCTTGGACTAATATCCTAAATTGCACATTTATAATTTTGTCCAATATGATAAAACTGTTTCTTGTACAATATGCTAAAACTTAAAAAAGAGTTCTATCGGAAAGAAAACTTGTGTTCTATGCTCGTCTTTGCCATTTATGGTAACTGTATAGAACTAATGTATAGGGTGATCACGTGAGAAAACTATGTTGACCTATTATAATGAAAATAAATATTGAGTGTTTAGTACATCGTGCCAGGCTTGGGATTAAGCACTTTACATACGTTATCTTTAATCTTTACAATGTAAGATAGGTGTCATTATCCCCATTTTACTGGGAATAATTGATTCATGATCCTGTGGTTATTAAATGGTTATTAAATGATTGAATCCAGATGTTTTAAATTCAGGAATTTTCATCTCTACAATACCTAAGACTATGTTCTTTCACTCCCACTAGGCTGACTCATCTCCGGTTGGACAAATAATGGTACTTCCAATGGTTGACTTTATACTTTTTTCTTTATAAAGCTCTTTAATGTATTTTCTCATTTCATCTTGTAAATAGCCCTTTGAGATAGATAGGGCAGAAATCGATAAGTTAGGAAATTGGAGATTAGAAAGTTTTTTTCTTTGCTCACTACTGCTGCTGCTGCTGCTGCTGCTAAGTTGCTTCAGTCATGTCCGACTCTGTGTGACCCCATAGACGGCAGCCCATCAGGCTCCCCTGTCCCTGGAATTCTCCAGGCAAGAACACTGGAGTGGGTTGCCATTTCCTTCTCCAATGCATGAAAGTGAAAAGTCAAAGTGAAGTCGCTCAGTCATGTCCGACTCTTAGCGACACCATGGACTGCAGCCTACCAAGCTCCTCCATCCATGGGAGTTTCCAGGCAAGAGTACTGGAGTGGGGTGCCATTGCCTTCTCCTCACTAGAAGTGATTTATTTATGGATTTCAGAGAATAGCAAAACATTAAACGGGAAACAGTGTTTGAGACTCTGGGACTGATCTCTTTTAATAACTGAATGTTTATTTCTTAAGTTTTTACAAGATTATTCCAGAACTGCAAAATTCTATAGCTGGTAAGTGACCAAAGTTCTGGTGTTCTGACACAGGTTTATCTCTATCACAGGACTGAGTATGCATTGTATGGAAGGACGTGTGCCAAGCCATTATAATGCAAAGACAGTCACTTAAATATATAATGATAATGTAAATTTAATCTATAACCTAATGATACCTGCTGCTGCTAAGTCATTTCAGTCGTATCCAACTCTGTGCGACCCCATAGACGGCAGCCCACCAGGCTCCCCCATCCCTGGGATTCTCCCGGCAAGAACACTAGAGTGGGTTGCCATTTTCTTCTCCAGTGCATGAAAGTGAAAAGTAAAAGTGAAGTTGCTCAGTCGTGTCCGACTCCCAGCGACCCCATAGACTATAGCCTACCAGGTTCCTCCGTCCATGGGATTCTTCAGGCAAGAGTACTGGAGTGGGTTGCCATTGCCTTCTCCAATGATACCTCACTTACACTAAAATGAAAGTGAAAGTGAAGTTGTTCAGTCGTGCCCGACTCTTTGCGACCCCATGGATAGTAGCCTGCACCAAGCTCCTCCGTCCATGGGATTTTCAAGGCAAGAGTACTGGAGTGGGTTGCCATTTCCTTCTCCAGGGATTCTTCCCAACCCAGGGGTTGAACCCAGGTCTCTCACATTATAGACAGATGCTTTACCATCTGAGCCACCAGAGAAGTCCAACTTACACTAAACCAACACAAAACTGAAAATTGAAGTGAAATAAGTATCTAGTAACTACGCATTCTTGAAAGTGAGTGTAAAACAACAAACAGCTTGCATCTTATTGTACACTAGTAAGGTGATCATCATGAGGGATTGTATTATTAGGTAAGATGTGGATATCACTCTTCAAATGTTCTCTCATTTCTTGAGCCCTTATTGAGCTTTTCCGCTCCACAGTCTAATTCTGTTCCATTTAATTTAATCAAATCTACTCATTCAGTATGTATATTAGGCACGTACTGCTGCTGCTAAGTCACTTTAGTCATGTCTGAGTCTGTGCGACCCCATAGATGGCAGCCCACCAGGCTCCACCGTCCCTGGGATTCTCCAGGCAAGAACACTGGAGTGGGTTGCCATTTCCTTCTCCAGTGCATGAAAGTGAAAAGTGAAAGGGAAGTCGCTCAGTCTGTGTCCAACTCTTAGCGACCACATGGACTGCAGCCCACCAGGCTCCTCTATCCATGGGATTTTCCAGCCAAGAGTACTGGAGTGGAGTGCCATTGCCTTCTCCAGGCACGTACTAGTTCCAGGCATTTTCTAGGTACAAGATTTCACTAACATTCTTGAGAAGAGGATACACGTATATGATGAATGAGTATTTGAGAATATCCCGGTGGACTGTCAGCAGACTTTATGAGATTCCTTTTAGTTCTGTGATTCTAAAGTTCTTGATGGTCCTAACATTCCTAAAATAAATACTTAAAGTTAAAAAGCAGTCACGAGGGTAAAGTTACTTTCTTGGGTTGTACAGGAAGCTGAGGGGAGGGAGGAAGGATGGTCTCAATGCAAGGAAAATAACCCAGATGGTTCTATTTTTAACTAGTCATTTTTTTTTTTAATCATCACACTTCTAAAATTCCCTTTTGGTAAGCAAAAGCCAACCATATAATTTGACTGTTTCTTTATTATTGGGTTAGAATTGAAACCTGGTTATTCCACTCAGTTGTTTGTAAATACTTCATAGCACTGAAGTCTGATACGTGTATCTAGCCTCTCTCTTTTACTTCCCTTTGAAGTACCTCAGATACGAACCTTAATTGTTCACTTTCTTATCACCACTGCTTTATTGTGCTATTCAGAGAGCAGGGATGTGAGTAGATGTGAGTAGGACGAATTGCTGGGTTTAGCTGCTCTTTTAACTTACTGGAGCTTCCTAAATAATTAAAAGTTTCTGTGAGTTTGGGAGGTGAAAGGAGAGGTGGACTAAAGAAGGAAAACAAATAAATCCATTAAGGACAAATGTGTAAGTGTCCCAGAGTTATACCATGAACAGTTTCATTGGCCCTTTACTGGTACAGTTTTTCTTTCCATGCCCAGTTGATAATACTGTGACTGCCTATTTTGGTTTTCAGAATCTTTGATGTCTGCATATTTGTCATCTTTGATGACAGCATATTTAACTCCTGCATTACTCTTTCTCTATGAGTCTTAGTATACATTTATAATAATCAACTAGCTGAAAGCAAAATGAGAATATTAAAATAATCCAGAACAAGAACTTTATAAGCATCGATTCCGAGGCATCAAGAAATCAATTGGACATGTGTTTTGCTGTTTTACATAGTGCAGTTTTTCTCATTTGTTTTGCATCTGTGGTAGTACATAATCATTTGCTAGATTGTGTAACTTGTCTGTTTTCTTAAAAATTAAAGGAAAAATGAGAGGACTTGCACTCTCTTATAATATGAGATTTCTATTTGTGTTTAATAGGTATTTCATTGCCCAGCACTGAAACAAATAGGTTTGAAAACTTTAATGAGAAAATAAAGCCCAAATGCAGGAATAGCCATTCTAAATCAATTAGGTCTGTTTCCTTTACATTACTGCAGAAAGTTAATTTCACTACTAGGCACATTTAATCTAAACTGATGATATTTGTACTCTTTGCCAACAATGAATAAAAGGATTTCTTATTGTTTTTATAGGAAAAAAGTAAAATATTGCAGTCATCTTTCATCTTAAAACATAAACACTTAGATTGTCATGATAAAATGAGGACCTTAACCCAAAGCAGAAAAATCAGATTCCTTCTTCCATCCTATTTAATGTGTTCATTTTTAGTCAGATCTACTGTGATATAATTTACATATAGTAAAATTTACTGTTTTTAAAGTATAATAGGTAGATTGTGACAAATGAATCTAGTTATGCAATCACCACAACACTAAGGGCATCGAACATTTCTGTCTTTCCCCAGATTTTGTTAATACTCCGATATAGTCACATCCTTGTCTCACTTCAGACTCTTGACAACTGATCTGTTTTCTGTCTCTGTAGTTAGTTTTTGCCTTTTTCATAGTATCATTATGTAGTTCTTTGAGTTTGGTTTCTCTTTGCATAAGGCATTTCACACTCATTCCTGTCACTGCATGAATCAGCTAGTCCCTTTTATTGTTGAGCACTATTCCATTGTATAGCTAATCAAAGTTTTATTTATCTGTTAAGCAAATGAAGGAAAATTTTGGCAGTTGTGAGTAAAACCACCCTAAACATGTTCAAAGATTTTTGTTGTTCATTCACTAAGCCATGTCTAGCTATTTGCAACCCCATGGACTGTAGCATGCCAGGCTTTCGTGTCCTTCAGTATCTCCCAGAGTTTGCTCAAACTCATGTCCGTTGAGTCAGTGATGCTCTACAACCATCTCATCTTCTGTCACCCCCTTCTCCTCCTACCCTCAATCTTTCCCAGCATCAGGGTCTTTATCAGTCAGTCAGCTCTTTGCATCAGGTGGCTAAAGTATTGGACTCCAAATTATTGGAGCTTCAGCATCAGTGCTTCCAATGAATAGTCAGAGTTGATTTCCTTTAGGATAGACTGGTTTGATCTCCTTGCTGTCCAAGGAACTCTCAAGAGTCTTCTCCAGAACCGTAATTCAAAAGCATCAATTCTTTGTTCACCCTTCTTTATGGTACAACTCTCACATCCATACATGACTACTGGAAAAATCTTATCTTTGACTCTCAGACTGTTGTTAGCAAAGTGATGTCTTTGCTTTTTAATATGCTGTCTAGCTTGTCATAGCTTTTCATCCAAGGAGCAGGCGTATTTTAATTTCATGGCTGCAGTCACCATCTGCAGTAATTCTGGAGCCCAAGCAAATAAAATCTGCCACTGTTTCCACTTTTCCCCATCTAGTTGCCGTGAAGTGATGGGACCGGATGCCATGATCTTAGTTTTTGAACGTTAAGTTTTAAGCCAGCTTTTTCACTCTTCTCTTTTAGCCTTATCAATATGCTCTTTAGTTCCTCTTTGCTTTCTGCCATTAGGGTGATATCATCTGTGTATCTGAAATTGTTGATATTTCTCCTGGCAATTTTGATTCCAGCTTGTGAGTCATCATGCCTGGCTTTTTGCATGATGTACTCTACATATAAGTTAAATAAGCAGGGTGATAATACACAGTCTTGACGTACTTCTCTCTCAATTTTGAACCACTCCATTGTTCCATATCCTGTTCTAACTGTTGGTTTTTTGACCTGCATGCAGGTATGACCTGCATACCTCCTTTCTCAGGAAGCAGGTAAGGTGGTCTCGTATTCCACCTCTTTAAGAATTTTCCACAGTTTGTTGTGATCTACGAGTCAAAGGCTTTAGCATAGTCAATGAAGCAGAAGTAGATATTTTTCTGGAATTCTCTTGCTTTTTCTATGATACAGCTGATGTTGGTGATTTGATCTCTGGTTCTTCTGCCTTTTCTAAATCTAGCTTATACATCTGGAAGTTCTCAGTTCACATACTGTTAAAACCTAGCTTGAAAGATTTTGAACATGACCTTGCTAGCATGTGAAATGAATGTAATCCTGTGGTAGTTTGAACATTCTTTGGCATTGCCTTTCTTTGGGATTGGATTGAAAATTGACCTTTTCCAGTCCTGTGGCCACTGCTGAGTTTTCCAAATTTCCTGGGACATTGAGTGCAGCACTTTTACAGCAGCATCTTTTAGGATTTGAAATAGCTCAGCTGGAATTCCATCACCTTCACCAACTTTGTTCTTAGTAATGTTTCATAAAGCCCACTTGACTTCACACCCCACTCTAGGTGAGAGTGACTACAACATTGTGTTTCTCCTGGACAGTTTAAGACTTTTTTTGTACAGTTCTTCTGTGTATTCTTGCCACCTCTCCTTAATCTTTTCTACTTCTGTTAGGTGCTTGCCATTTCTGACCTTTATTTTGCCCATCTTTTGTATGAAATGTTCCCTTGGTATCTCCAGTTTCCTTGAGGAGATCTCTAGTCTTTCCCATTCTATCGTTTTCCTCTATTTCTTTGCATTGTTCATTTAAGAAGGCTTTCTTACCTCTCCTTGTTATTCTTTGGAACTCTGCATTCAGTTGCTTATATCTTTCCCTTTCTCCTTTACTTTTCACATCTCTTCTTTTCTCAGCTGTTTATAAAGTTTCCTCAGACAACCATTTTGCGTTCTTGGATTTCTTTTTCTTTGGGGTGGTTTTGGTCACTGCCTCCTATAGAGTGGTACGAACTTCTGTCCATAGTTCTTCAGGCTGTCTGTCTACGAGATATAATCCCTTGAATCGATTTGTCACCTCCACTGTAAGATCATAAGGGATTTGATGTGGGTCATACCTGAATGGTCTAGTGTTTTCTCTACTTTCTGTAAGTCTGAAGTTTTCAGTAAGGAGCTCATGATCTGAGACACAGCCCCAGGTCTTGTTTTTGCCAGCAGTATAGGAGTTTCTCCATCTTTGGCTGCAAAGAATATAATCAATCTGACAGGTTTTTATGTGAACATATTTATTTCTCTTGAGTGAGTAATTAGGAATAGATTGCTAGAAAAGTGGTAACAAGATGATAACTCTATAAAAAATTTCCAGACTGTTTTCTTAAGAGTCTGTACAATTTTGCATTCCCACCAGTAATATATGAGAGTTCTGTTTGCCTTGCATCTTCACCAACACTTGGTATACTCAGTTGTTTTCATTTTAGCCATTTTAATAGGTTTGTAGTTTTATATTTTATGGCTTTAATTTGCATGCCAGCAGCTGTGTGAGAGTATTAGGTCTCTTAGCTAGTCACTTGTGCTCTTTTGGTATTTGTAAAAAGGATACATGTCTTAGAACATGCAGCCTCCATTCTAGAGTCATAAATAGAGCAGTTGTTCTAACAAGGGCAAACTCTGTTCCCCTAGAAATTTGGCAGTGTCTGGAGACATTTTTTGGTAGTCAAAACCAGAGAGTATACTACTGGCATACAGTTAATTAGAGGCCAACGATGCTTCTGAACATTTTACAATATACAAGACATCACTTTTCCCCACCTCTCACTGCCAAACAAAAATTATCTAGCTCAAAATGTCGATAGTGTCAAGGTCAATAAACCTTGAATTAGGGCAGCCAGCACTTCAAATATTAAAGCCATACACCAGATTTCTTTGTATTAAGGATGAGATGTTAATTCTGTTAGGTGATCATTGAAAGGCCTATGAGATGGAACATTGAGGATGTTTCATTCTAGCAAATGTGTTCACAATCAGGCAAGTCCAAAAAGTTCATTTTGTCAGTGTTTTAGCAATTCAGTCCAATGATAGTTTTGTTTTGGCTGTATTTGAATGGATTTTTAAGAATTTGTATAACAGCTCTAGATATGATTGGTGCACATTTAAATAATTATTAAATACCTAAACTAATATGGGAAACTTGGGACACATTGATTTATCATTCATTGTTGAGACCAGTGTGGAAGTTTTTTTTCCCCAGTGTGCCTACTTTGAATTTCCAGTAGAGTTTGGGCCTTTTTGTTTTGTTTTGCTTTTATTTGAAATGCTTTCTCAGCCTTGTTTTCTGTAAGCCCTAGGCATATTCTCATTTAGTTTGCCAAAAGAAAAATCCATGTTTCCAGACCAGATGGTTTATGTGTCAGTTTTTCAAGCCTGAGAAAATCATTGTACTCCCCACTGATAGAGTATTCTCTAAAAGCAGGATTACAGAGCTCACTTCTTGAAAATCATTATCCAACTTTAAAATTTCCTCTAAATGGTAGTACAGTTTGCCAACTTGTTGCTTTGGACAGAATTATGTTCACCTTAAGTATGTAGTTGTCTAAATCCTTACTTATTACTTTATATTTGCACTTCTCGAAAATCAAAGATGACCATTTGGCTGCTGCTTTGTTCTATTGGAAAATAATTCATTTTCTTATTTCAACATGGTGATTAAACAATGAATTGGTCTGTGGTTTTTAATGAGCTCGGTAGTCTTCAAGGGATTGTTCTAAATTCATTTGGAGTTATAAATAAGATCACATGTTTCCAAGAACATACAGAGTTCAACCAGCCTTAAAATGTCTCTCATTTCTGCTGTCTTCTCAGAAGTCATTATATGACCGAGTTGGGTGCGAGTTGGTGAATGTGTCCTTTATAATTACCATACTGCCCGTTAGAGGGCAGCAGTGTACAGGTACGGCAGCCAGAAAACCAAATTGTGTTAAATACTAGATCTTGGGGCATGAGCCTTTCTTGAATTTTTAAATACAGTTAAATATATTATTTTTCAGTAACATTAACCCAAAATTTGAATTTTATGAAGACTGTCTGTACAACTGAAGAATATGAACTTTGTTTTAAAGTGATTTTTGTTTTAGATGCTTATTGTTCTAAATTGTGTATGGATTTGGTTATGAGAAGAAAAACACTGTTAGTGATGAATAGCTATATCTCTTCTCTAATAAGCAATTTTTTATTTAAACCCTTGTTGAATACTATTGTTGTTAAAATATAAGTAGCTGGTGATATGACGGGAATATATGGGAATAGATGGATGATATGATAGAAAAAGAAGTGGAGTTTTAGTTTTAGAAGCTTGGTGTCATGCCATAGAATACGCAGTGACTGAACGTTTTTCAGATGAATATACTCTAGACTTTTGGAAAAGCTTTAGATTTATTCAGGGGAGATATGTGTGTGTGTTATAAAGCTTTCCTATAATAATTTGTTCCACTCTCACAAGAACCTTATGAAGTAGGTATTGTATTATTATCTTCCTTACAGATGAGGAAACTAAAACACAAGTAGTAAGAGAATTGATACTACACTAGGTCACACTACTACTGAGTGGCTAAGCTAGGGTTTAATCCAGGCAGTCTGACATCAGAGACCATGAGCTAAAAATACTTTGTTGTATCACCCTCTTTCATTGAACTGTTTTAACTTTTCCTTCTGAATTATAGAGCCTCCCATCTCTATCACATTTTCACTCATAGTCCTGTTTCTGGGCTTCTTGATTTCATTAGCCCTTTAACCCTCAGTGATACTAGTTACCATACTGTATTAATTATTAAAGGTTAAGTTTTATAATCTGGAGAGTTTGACTTCTCCATTTACTCTTCTTCAGAATTCCCTTGACTATTTTTAGATCTTCAGTCTTGCTTATGCAGTTTAGAATGAACCTGTAACATTACCGACTTTTTGACTAGAAGCAATCAATATGTATATCTTTATTTTTGTAAACCACTTTAAGTTATTTTTGGAATAAGATAGAAGAATATGTAGTGAGAGAGATAAAATATGCTAGAAAAGATGCTATCATCACTAAGATTTCTTTTCTACTTTTATTTTTCCATGTTTTAAAATTCACTTTAATAAATATTATTTACATCATAGGAGATATATTTAGTTTTAATTTTACTATAAAGAAAATAAGTATATATAGAAATAGAAGTAGTGACAAATATACTTTAAATGACTCAAAACTCAAAATTCACATGAATACCTCCCTAGCCTGAAAGAATTATCTGTCCAATGAGTCTTAGAAAATGTATATTTATAATTTTTGAGAAGATAAAGTATCTTAGATATCGTGTTTAAAGAACAGAGAACAAACATATTGCTTTTGGAAAGGGCAATTTCAGAAACTCCAGACCAGTGATATTGGTGTTAATCTGGTGTAATTTTAGAACAGTTTTTTCAGCATATAGTTTAGATAGTGGTGATTGTGAAGACTTGGCTTAGGAATTTACTTATTTTTTTCTGTCTTTGCTAATGTATCTTTATATATTAGGGGGAATACAAAGTGTATATGAGGGCTTCTTTGGTAGGAACAAGTTTTTGATCTGATTTCACCATCTGAGGAATCTTTTAAGAGAAGTGTAAGTATAGACACTTGGAAATATTGTGAGTTGAAGAAAAGCAAGTATCACAATAAAGTGAGTCATGTGAATTTTTTGGTTTCCCAGTGTGTATAAAAGTTGTATTTACACTATACTGTAGTCTGTTGTGTGCAATAGTAATTGTATCTAAAAGAAACAATGTACATGCCTTAATTTAAAAATACTATTTTTGTTAAATAAATGCTAACCATCATGTGAGGCTTCAGTAAGTCATAATCTTTTTGCAATAATAACATCAAAGATCCCTGACCACAGATCACCTTAACAAATATAATAATGAAAAAGTTTGAAATATTATGAGAATTACCAAAACATGACACAGAAACACAAAGTGAACAAATGCTGTTGGAAAAAAATGGTGCTAATAGACTTGTTTGACATAGGGTTGTCACAGACCTTCAATTTGTAAAAAAAGGTAGTAATTATGAAGTTCAGATGCTGAAGCTGAAACTCCAGTACTTTGGCCACTTGATGCAAAGAACTGACTCATTTGAAAAGTCCCTGATGCTGGGAAAGATTGAAGGCTGAAGGAGAAGGGGACGACAGAGGATGAGATGGTTGGATGGCTCAGTGGACATGAGTTGGAGTAAACTTTGGGAGTTGGTGATGGACAGGGAAGCCTGGTGTGCTGCAGTCCATGGGGTCGCAAAGAGTCAGACATGACTAAGTGACTGAACTGATGAAGCTCAGGAAAGTGAAGTGCAAAAAAATAAGACATGCCTTTATAGACTTAGGCAAAGTTGTTTATCCAGTATCACATAATGAGTAGAGCAAAAACTAGAACCCAGGCTTTCTGACACTTAAAGGAGTATTATTTCCACTCTGTTACTGATATATGCTCCCTTCATCTTCTACTATGATCCTGCCTTTCTTATCTGGGTCTGGGCCAGATAATCAGAAAGAATTGTGGGGAGCAGCTCTGGTAGATGATGCTGGTTGGCCATTTTAACTGTCCAGAGAATATGTAGGGCAATATTGAGCTTAATGTACAACATAAATAACGTAGATTCAGAAGGAAAAAGAAATTTTCTGGTTTCACTGAATGGTAATTGCAAGAGTTGGCCTAAGAATGATTGTACGGCAGCCTTTCATATGGAATTTTGTAAAAAGTATGGATTCCACTCTGCCTGTAGTATTTGAAATATAATTCTACATAAGTAGTGGCTGGATAAAACTCCATGCCAACTCTGAGGGTCTATGAAAATATTAGCTGATACAATTAATTTAACTAATACAGTCCTGATATGTGTTCAACATCATGTCCCACTCATTATGAACAAGTAGATAATTTGACATGCTTTAACTAGATCACTCTGTCTGCAGTGTTAAAAATAGAGTGAGAGTGGGAGCAGGGGTGGAGCAGGAAGACAGGTTAGGAGACTGTTCTGTAGCAATATGGAAGAGATGCTGACTTAAAACCAAGGTGTGTTGAAAAGTGGTCAGGTTATAGACATAGTTTAAAGACGCAAGTTAAAGGTTTGCACAGGAATGGATAATGGGATATTAGAGAAAGGCATTAATGATTACTCTTAAGTTTTTCACTGCAGTGATTGGAAGAAATAAATATGTCATATACTGAAGTGAGGAAGACTGTAGATAGCAATTTTGAAGGAGGTGAATACTAAATGTTCGTTTTGAACATATATTCAAGATGTTATTTTAAATCCAAGTGGAAACAGTATTTGCAGATTGTTGAATATATGGATATGGAGTTCAGGAGGACACTTATTTGGAGACCAAAATTTGTGAATCATTGGTGTTCTTGTAGTTAAAAATATGAGACTGCAAGTTATCACCAAGGAGTAAATATGAATAGAAAAGAGGCCTGTGGTCTGAGCCCTGGGATAGTCACATAGTTAAGAGATTAGGGAGATAAAAAATAGACAAAGATGTGTCAAGAAATTTACAAACCAAGTGAAGAAAGTGTGTGTTGAAGAGGAAAAGAGTGATCGATCAGCTGTATCAGATGCTGCTGGTAGCTCATGTATTCCAGGACTCTGTATTTTATGGCATATATCTGAATTGTATACAATCTCTCACCTGTCTGATTTCAGTTTCTGTCCCTCTGGCCAACGATCTGCCATTGTTATTTTAACTTTTGAATAATCTTACCTATGTTTAATATTGCAGGAGAATCCAAACCCTCATATGGCATTTCAGAAAGTTCCACGCCCAACAGAAGGATCCCACTTGCGAGTTCATATTCTTCCTTTCCCCAAAATTAATGAAACTCGGGTACAGGAATTAATACAGGAAAATCTTGCTAAGAATCAGAATGCACCTCCTGCTTCAAGAGTGGAAAAGAAATGTGTTGTGCCTGCAGGTCCACCTGTTGGTATGTATTTATCCATTTGTTTGTTTTAAAGGTAAACTTTTAATCAAGATATAAGACACAGGGACTTCCCTGGTGATCCAGTGGCTAAGACTCCCTGCTCCCAATGCAGGGGGCCCAGCTTTGATCCTTGGTCAGGGATATTATATAGTAATGTGAATGTTACTTATTATTGACTTAATAATACTAATTTGATGTAATTTCCCTACATATTACCAGCTTATACTTAAGTGTTGATCATACTTTCACATGGAGAAGAAAATAGAGAAGCCAATGTGTTAGGGTAGTTACTTTTTGAAGAGTTTCATTTTGTAAGTTTAATATTCATAACTTAGTTGAATATTTTCTTTAAATACACATATGAAGTTGGTTTAAATTTTTATCTGCTTGAATTGTAGCCTTGTCTCAGTATTATTTTTATATAATCTCTTTACTTTCTTCATTTTTAGTCAACATCAAATTTTTTATATGCATATGGAATCTCTCATTGTAGTCAGTGAGAGAAATACATATGACTCAGTATTTGTCCCTGCGTGGACTGCCTATAAAACCAAAATGAATCAATGAATAGATGAAAGAATGATGAATGAATGGGTGAAAGATGAATTCAGGGACCTCCATCCAACTTTCTGATTCACTTAAATTGATCAGAATCAGGATTTTCATTGCATTAAAATTTTAAAAGTATGAATGTTTCACCTTACATGATACCCATTTAATATGAGTGTAGAATTGCTATGTCACTTTAAGAACCATTCACATTTTGAGAAGTTAATTACTTTCCAGCTATTCCTCAGAGGTGCCAGAGTGATGATAAACTGCTAAAAATAGCATTTGAGAGCCAAAACCTTAAGACGAAAGACCTGAAAAGTCGAATACCCTTAAACCAGAGTTGTTATCGATTGTTAGAAAGCTAGTGATAACACTTGTTATCGAGTGTTAGAATGCTGCAGCTGAGGATTTGGCCAATCCCTGATATATCAAACTAAGTGAAGAACTTTCTCCTGGAAATAAACTAAGTCATAGTCTCCAAAGGAAAGTAATAATTTCCAGATGGTAAACAGATTCATTATTTTAAAAGGTGGAATTTTTTTTTTTCAGTTAAATAAAAATCTTATTTTAATCCATTTTTACAGGATAATGACTTCATCATTGACTCTACCCATCTTACAGTTTTTTGATAATATCACAAACTTATACAGTAAAAGATAGAAATGCATGTGTCTAAAATTTCCAAACACATTTACTTTACTTTTTTTAAAGCTATCAACCTCTATTCAGTGTAATTCTTGAAGGAAATAGGAGTAAGGAAAAATTATAAACATATGTCACGGTTCATCCTAAAGAAACTTTAAAATGCTATGAAAGAAATTTTAGAATTAAAAATTTATAAACATAGGTTAAAGATGTTGCTCTCTAAAGTATGTGGTCTTACTTGGAGACTAAGACATTTTCTACTCTAAATATAGATCAATTTCAGTTTCTGTCTATGCCACAGACCTCCACATGTGGGAAGCTCCAGAGTACAAAATAAAGAATGCACATTTCAGACAGAGAAAGTCATATGAAATAATCTATTTTACCATCATGGTTATTACTGTTACATAATTTTAAATGATTTCAAAGAACTAGTAAAAACCAAGTAAGATTGATTTCCTGATTCTGATAAAGCACTGTAGTTAGGTAAGATACCACCATTTGGGGAAGTTGGGTGTCAAGTACATGGATCTTCTCTGTAATTTGTAACTCTTAGTGCATAATTATTTCAAAATTTTAAAGTTTAAAAAATTGTTTTAAGAATGTAAAATTTCATACTGATGAAAGGAAGGCTAAGAGTATGGTATTATGGTTTTTCTTGTTAGGTAAGAACAATCATAAAATATAAGGTTTAAGATTTATAGCTACTACCTGATTTGTACAAATGATATTGTGTAGTTCTTTGTGAAATTATACTTTTTATTTAATGAATACTGATTTAATTTATATCTTCTAGTATTCTTTTAATAAGTTACATTTGTTTTAAGTAATTTTAGCTTATGTAGTACACTAGAATTATCCAATCTTGTAAAGTTGACAGGTACTAAGTTCACAGAACCGAAAAGTGACTCTCCCAAATTTGTAAAGCAGTTCTTTGGCCATGATCACTTTTGTTTGTTTGCAGTGCTTCTTCAGGTCACCTGTACAGAGATTTTTAGAACCTAATTTTTTGTGGTATGTGGTTTTTCTTTGGTAATATGTTAGAAATATCAGCTTCTTTTCCAGTTAGTAGTCAGTCCTCTTATATATGAGCATTAGCTGTGTTGGTCATGATCTTGTACCTGACACATTTCTTGTCTGTTTACAGCTAACAGTTAAAAAAAAGTGATGTTTATCTTTGCTTAATAAAATTTTACTGTGCAATGTGAATTAATTTGTATAAGAGTTAAGTACAGTATTAGCATCTATCCTGTGAAATTATCCTCAATAAGCTATTGATTAGCCTGTCACTTCACAACGTAGAAATGTAATCAAAGTGATGAAATACCTTCAGTGTCATGTAACAAGGGGGAAATAGAGGCTTAAGTGTTTGTCATGTAAACAGAGTCATATAAACTATAAATAGTAATATTCCCCTTGCTTTTATTATTGCTAAAGGAACTTAATTTGTGTTATATTCCTTTAATAGTTTCAATAATGGATAAAGTGACAACAGTTTTCAACAGTGCACAGAGATTGGAAGTTGTTAGAAACTGCATTTCATTCATATTTGAAAATAAAACATTGGAGACTGAAAAGGTAATAAAATGCCATCATTCCCAAGTAAACCTTCATCATGTCCCTTCCAGATTTCTGTGTTTAGCTTGCCATCTGACCTCTCCTTTATTTCCATCCCTTTACTTTATAAAGTATTCTTTCATTGGTTTTATCATTTTAAATGAACAGTGTCTAATATTTAAAATCTTAGCCAAGCCCAAAATATTGATAGTCATTTCCCTCCTTGAAACTTTTAAACATTGTTCATTAAATTCTATTTTGGCATATTATTTAGAAACTTCAGTCAGTTCAGTTCAGTCGCTCAGTCATGTCCAGCTCTTCACAACCCCATGGACTGCAGCACTGCAGGCCACCGTGTCCATCACCAACTCCTGGAGTTTACTCAGACTCATGTCCATTGAGTCGGTGATGGCCATTCAACCATCTCATCCTCTGTAATCTCCTTCTCCTCCTGCCTTGCCTTTCCCAGCATCAGGATCTTTTCCAATGAGTCACTTCTTTGCATCAGGTGGCCAAAGTATTGGAGCTGCAGCTTCAACATCAGTCCTTCCAATGAACACTCAGGACTGATTTCCTTTAGGATGGACTGGTTGGATCTCTTTGCAGTCCAAGGGACTCTCAAGAGTTTTTTCCAACACCACAGTTCAAAAGCATCAATTCTTTAGCGCTCAGCTTTCTTTATAGTCCAACTCTCACATCCATACATGACCACTGGAAAAACCATAACCTTGACTAGACGGACTTTTGTTGGCAAAGTAATGTCTCTGCTTTTGAATATGCTGTCTAGGTTGGTCATAACTTTCCTTCCAAGGAGTAAGCGTCTTTTAATTTCATGGCTGCAGTCACCAGATTTTTGGAGCCCCCCAAATAAAGTCAGCCACTGTTTACACTGTTTCCCCATCTAATTGCCATGAAGTGAGGCCATGATCTTCGTTTTCTGAATGTTGAGCTTAAAGCCAACTTTTTCACTCTCCTCTTTCACTTTTATCAAGAGACTTAAAAACATTTAAAATATAATTTTATTTATTAAAAAAAATCTAGTTAAAACACATAATGAATTATAAAAATTGTGGTCTTCATTTAAATAAGCCTTTAATGTGTGCTTTAATAGCACATTTTCTTGCCTTCTTTAATAAAACATATTAAACATTAATGTGACTTGTCATTGTTCTGAGTATTTATTACATGGGGCTAGTAAAGCTTGTGAAACAAAGTTTTTATCCACTTAATGACCCTCAAGTCTGTATTTTGAGTTTTTTGGAATCCATTTTTTCTTATGATTGAAGTGTTAAACGGACTTCTTTTGCTTCTCTTGCTTTCACCTTTCACACTGTTTCTTGTGCCCCTTGTAACAATATTAGGACCTCCTACTCTCAGTCTTTTTCCTTCCTTTTTATTTGCTCCTTTGTTCTCATTTTACATTTTCAAAGTTAAACAAGCCTATTGTTAATACTACTTTATGTAAAGTAAATCAGGCTCTAAAGGTGAACTGGAAGAGGCTTTCTTGTGGGTGAGGAAGTGGAAGAGTTTTAGTATGTAAACTTAGAGATTTCTGTTTGTTGCTCTGAGTTTTTTCCTTCTTAATTGCAGAATTTTCCAGTCATAAATTAAAACTGAGTAGTGATTAAGTTGCTAATCACTATAAAAGAATAAAATCACCCATGCTTCTTGTCATTTTAGTTTTTCCTTCTATTCTTGCCACAGAGACGTGGCCAGTTATTGAGAGAACATGTCAAGTATCCATGGTTTTGACTCAGAATCTGAAGCAGCAGTTATTTTGGTGACCACAGTTTTGATAAGTTTTTTTTAATGAAGTTTAATGTTTTTTAAATGTATCACATAAACTAAGTCCTGTTTATCTTCATGCTGCCTTACAAATTTAAAAAATCACTATAAATCCATGTTGTCCTTAACAGCAAATCAACTCTTTTCTAATTCTAATAGCTCTGTTAAATGGTTTACAGAATATGCATGAGTTAGCGTGATTTAATGTTAGTTTTTCTCCAGTGAAACTTCTTGTTCATGTCAGCCTCTTATGTCCTCAGACCCTTCCTGCTGCATTGAGAGCCCTTAAAGGAAAGGCAGCAAGACAGTGTCTCACTGATGAGCTGGGTTTACATGTTCAGCAGAACCGGGCAATATTAGATCATCAGCAGTTTGACTACATAATAAGGATGATGAACTGTACTCTACAGGTAACTTTTAGTTCTTTCAGACTTCTCTTCTTATTTGAGAATAATACTTTTTTCCCTAGGCAGTTCAATAATTACTAGTATATCAGGTTATTAAGCCTTCCATATCTGATAATATGAAGAACTGATATTCGTAGCATTTCTGTTAGAAATACTACATACGTAGTGTTTGTATGCTCAGCATAAATATTAGAAATTTTTTTATTCTTCCTTTTTTTTCTTGAAAAATACGAGGTTATTTTACTAGTTCTATAAGTAAGCTTTCTGAAGTGAAAAGTCATCTTTGAAACATTCAGTTGTATATTACTTAATGTCTATATTTTTGTCATCCCTTTTCAGCCAGTTTTCAGTTGTACTATTAAAATAGAGGGCAATGAATGGTGGGTAATCCAAATGATAAATGAATTATTCAGTTCATAATCTATTTTTTAACCCATATATATGATTATTAATTGTATCATTTTTTTTCTTGGGTTATAGTTGCTTTACAGTGTTGTACTACAAAGTGAATCAGCTATCTGTTTATATATATATATATATCCCCTCCCTCTTGACCCTTCTCCCCACCTCCTCCATCTCACCCCTCTAAATCATCCCAGAACCCCCAGCTCAGCTCCCTACATTATACAACAGGAACAGCAGGTTCACACGAGCTATCTGTTTTACACATGGCGGTGCACAAACATCAGTCCCCATCTGCCAATTCATCCATGCCCCAGCCCCCCACTCCATGCCCACGCTTCCATTCTCCACATCTTCATCTCTGCAGATAGGTTCATCTGTACCATTTTTCTAGATTCCATCAGTTCAGTTCAGTAGCTCAGTCGTATCTGACTCTTTGCGACCCCATGAATTGCAGCATGCCAGGCCTCCCTGTCCATCACCAACTCCCTCGAGTCAGTGATGCCATCCAGCCATCTCATCCTTGGTCGTCCCCTCTCCTCCTGCCCCCAATCCCTCCCAGCATCAGAGTCTTTTCCAATGAGTCAACTCTTCGCATGAGGTGGCCAAAGTACTGGAGCTTCAGCTTTAGCATCAGTCCTTCCAAAGAAATCTCAGGGTTGATGTCCTTCAGAATGGACTGGTTGGATCTCCTTGCAGTCCAAGGGACTCTCAAGAGTCTTCTCCAATACCACAGTTCAAAAGCATCGATTCTTCAGTGCTCAGCCTTCTTCACAGTCCAACTCTTACATCCATACATGACTACTGGAAAAACCACAGCCTTGACTAGACGGACCTTAGTCGCCAAAGTCATATCTCTGCTTTTGAATGTGCTATCTAGGTTGGTCATAACTTTTCTTCCCATATTTGTTGCTCATTCTGACTTAACTTCCCTCTGACTCTGGGTCCATCCTGTCTGTACAAATGACCCAATTTTGTTCCTTTTATAGCTGAGTGATAGTCCATTGTTTGTATGTACCACATCTTATTTAGCTATTCAACTGTTGATGGATATTTAGGTTGCTTCCATATCCTCCCTATTGTAAATAGTGCTGCAGCAAATGCTGAGATTGCTGGATTATATGGTGCTGTGTGCTGTGCTTAGTCGCTCAGTTGTGTCTGACTCTTTGTGACCCCATGGACTGCAGCCTGCCTGGCTCCTCTGTCCATAGGGATTCTCCAGGCAAGAGTTAGTTGCCATGCCCTCCTCCAGGGAGTCTTCAACCCAGGGAGTGAACCCAGGTCTCCCACATTGTAGGCAGATTCTTCACCATCTGAGCCACCAGGGAAGCCCTTGAATACTAGAGTGGGTAGCCTATCCCTTCTCCAGGGTAACTTCCTGACCCAGGAATCGACCTGGGGTCTCCTTCATTGCAGGCAGATTATATGGTAGTTCAATTTTTATTTTTTTAAGGAACCCCCATACTGTTCTCTATAGTGGCTGTATCAATTTACATTCCTACCAGTAGCGCACGAGAATTCTCTTTTCTTTATATCCTCTCCACCATTTATTATTTGTGGATTTTTTTTGATGATGGCCATTCTGTGAGGTAGTAGTTTTGATCTACATTTCTCTAATAATTAGTGATGTTGAGCATCTTTTCCTGTACCTCTTGGCTATCTGTATGTCTTCTTTGGAGAAATGTCTACTAAGATCTTCCTTATAATTTATACACATTAATGTCTTAGGGTACTATTGTTACATTTTTTTGCAGGGTGTATTTATCTTTTCAAATGCATTTCAGATAATATATTTCTCAGAAATTCTAACTTAAAAGCTGGAATGAAAAATGTAATCTTTTTTTTTCCTTCCTTTTTATTTATTTATTTTACTTTACTGTATTGGTTTTGCCATACATCAACATGAACCTGCCACGGGTGTACACATGTTACACGTGAAAAATGTAATCTTGTAACAAGCACTTTGCAGTTTGTTAAAGCAAATTAACAAGATAGGAGATAATTTATCTCTACTAGAAACAAATTCTTATTTTAGAGCATAATATAATAGTTTGTAATATCAAAAGTTGAAAGCATCCTAAATGTTTACCATTTGAATATAAATTAATGTAAGTATAGTAGAACACTTCTTTGAAATACTGTTCCACTACTAAAATAAAAGAGGTAGCTCTATAATATGTACCTATAGGAAAAAACTTGTTACATATTGCCACGTGGGCACACAGAAAGATATATAAAGTAGTGCTTAGTCATCATGTCTGATTCTTTGTGACTCCATGAACTGTAAGCCTGCCAGGCTCCTCTGTCCATGGGGATTCCTTAGGCAAGAATACTGGAGTGGGTTGCCATGCCCTCCTCCAGGAGATCTTCTGAACCCAGGGAATGAACACAGGTCTCTCGCCTTGCAGGCAGATTCTTTACCATCTGAGCCACCAGGGGTACATAAGGTAGATATAATTCTATTTTGACCTAAAATTACATGTATGTAGGTATGTATAGGCAAGAGTACTGGACTAGGGTGCCATTGCCTTCTCCAGTGAAAGTCTAGAAGGATATTTACAGTAATGGTTATCTCTGACATATATAGATTAGAAGAGTTTTGACTTCCATTTAAACTTTTGAAACACACACATACACATAAGCATAATTAAATTATCTAAAACATATAACAAGGATTTTTTAATAACAGAAAAGGATTCTCATTTTTGTAGGAAGGAAATTATTGAAACTTTATGAGAAGAATAAGACATAATTCATTTGCCATAAAAATCACAAGTCTTTTGCTACTTCTGTTCCTTTGTTTCAGTTACTTTGGTACTGTCATTACAGAGAACAAAATAATTTGATTAAGAGATCAAGGTTACCAGAAGTCCTAAAGTTAGATAATATCTTGGTTCCCTATACCTGGTGATAAAACTGAAAAAACTATTTTAGGAGGCTTTTTTCCATTTGTATTTTGTGTCCTGTAATTAACTGGGTTCATGGGTTTGCAAAGAGTTGGACACGCCTGAACAACTGAACTGAATTAACTGAAGAACTAAATTAGAAGGCTTTATCTAAACTTAATTTTAGCATAAACCAATTAGTAATTGATTACAGAATAGCCAGGTACCCTTGAGCTAGAAAAATACTTCTTTTCATTTGAATAATCATATTCTGTCAGGGGGAAGCTTGGGTTTGTCGTTGTTGCTGCTTCCAAATGCACCTGCACTAATGAGCTCTTTTAATGTTTTGTAATTCAGTATTTCATAAAATTAGATCTTGTCTTTGTTCTATTATAGAGAAGTTCTTTTCAGTTATAAATGAGTTCATATGTGATACTTTTATTTTAATGAATTACTTATTTACCAACTTGGGATTTATTATTATTTATATTTTTGTTCCAGTACTTGTGGGGATTTAACATAACATTCTGAACATTTTTTCACAAAAGCATAGAGTTTCAAGACAGAGAGGCCAAACATCTGTGTTGGTGGTTTAAAATAGAAACATTAAATGAACTAAGTTTTAGGTAGTGATTCAAAAACTTTAGTAATTTTTGCTTGTCATGAAGTTATCCTGTAGTTTCTGTCCTCAAGGGAAAATTAAATGGAACATGAGTACTGCCAAGGGGTTATTTTGTTTATCATGTTCTTTCAGTGCCAAGATGATTTTTTACTTTTTTTTTTTTTTCAAAGATGATTTTTTAAAGGACTGGTTTATGGAGATTATAGATTATTCCTATGTATTTTCTTATCTCAAGTAACTGATTTTATTTTAGTTTTTTTTATAACTGAGATTACTATATATCTCTTCAAAAATATCACGGATTTAACTCTTTTCATTTTAGCAGATATATAATTTTTATGTGTAAGATCTTAGCTAAGATCTTTTAATGGTAAATTATAACTTAAAAACCCAGTTGTGTACTCCATTTCCAGCCTTATAATAAACTGCAGGGTATGAGGGACCCTCTCACTAGTGTAGAAATAGATCTTGGAAAATTCCAACAGCAAAAACCCATGATTTTTATATATCGTTTTTCCTAAGAAGAAAAGGAAATCTCTAAAAGAATTTTCCTCTATTCTCAAGAAAAAGATAAGTAGGGATAACCAAATTCTGAGCACTTAGCAGTTGGGGAAACCAGAGATANAGGGACCCTCTCACTAGTGTAGAAATAGATCTTGGAAAATTCCAACAGCAAAAACCCATGATTTTTATATATCGTTTTTCCTAAGAAGAAAAGGAAATCTCTAAAAGAATTTTCCTCTATTCTCAAGAAAAAGATAAGTAGGGATAACCAAATTCTGAGCACTTAGCAGTTGGGGAAACCAGAGATACATGAGCTCATTTAAGTCTTCTGTAAGAGAGCTGGTTGAACCTGAGAGCATTATTTACCTAAGGATAGGACATTGGAAGAAGAATGAAATAATCCCTCTTCAGTGGCATACCCCTCACCCTTGCCTCCAGAAGAAGCAATATAAATCTTTTGTAGAATGTATTAAATTCAGCCCCAATTTAGGCAGTCAGGGTTCCCACTGATAAACTTCAATAAGATATGAAGTCACAATTTTAAAATGACCAAATACCAAAGAAATGAGCCAGTGTGAAATAGTGTTAACAGAAATATACAAAAACAGATTGAAGACCTCAGAGGCTTTATATATTAGAATTATCCAATTTGAATATATAATAATTAAAATATTTAAATAAATAAAGGATTGAATACAAAGTAAGCAGATAATAAGAAACTAACAAAAGGGCTAGATAAGTTTAGATTATATAATCAGTAAAGTAAAACATCAAAGGATATGGAAAACCCAGTATCATTAATATGTCAATTCTCCACAAATCAACCTGTAGCCTGAATGCAAGTCCAATAAGAATTGCAGCAAACTTTTTCTTAGAAATTAACTGGATGGTTCCAAAATTTATGCAGAAATGCTGAAGACTTAGAGTGGCCAAATTAATCTTGAATAAGAACAAGTTGGAGGACTTAACCCTACCTGGTTTCAAGATTTATTATCAACCCACAATAATCAACATAGTGTAATACTGACATCTCAAATAGATCAGCAGAAAAGGGCACCCAAAAATTAGACTTGCATTTATGGGAAATTTATTAAAGACACCAAAGTAATCCAATCAAGGAAGAAAGTTTTTTTCCCACAAACAGTGCTGGAAAACTGAATATCCATATAGTGAAGTCACTCAGTCATGTCTGACTCTTTGTGACCCCATGGACACCAGGCTTCTCCGCCCATGGGATTTTCTAGGCAAGAGTACTGGAGTGGGTTGCCATTTCCTTCTCCAAAAGTCTTCCCAACCCAGAGATTGAACCTAGGTCTCCTGCATTGTAAACAGACGCTTTACTGTCTGAGCCACCAGGGAAGTGAATATCCATATGGAAGAAAGTATACCTCAACCTCTGCCTCATATCAGACACAAGGTTTAATTGAGGTAGAGCATAGACTTAAACATAAAATAGAAAACCAGAAAGGTTTTAGGGAAAAGCATGGAATAGTTTCATGACTTGAGAATGAGCAAAGGTTTCCTTTTTTAAAAAAATTATTAATTGAATCTTTTGCCCCTTGTAATTTCTATAACTGGCAAAACTTTCTTAGGTCACAAAAAGTGATGACCAAAAAAAAAGAAAAAACATAATTATACTTCATAGAAATTAAAACATATGCTTATCAAAAGACAGAATTAAGAAAATGAATATTGAAGACTAGGAAAAATTATTCCAAAATATATATGTGACAAAGAACTGATGTCATGGTTATATAAAGAACTCCTACAACTTAAGAGGAAGCCAAGCCATTTTTTGAAAATGGACAGCTTAAACAGACACTTCACAAAGTAAGATATGGAAATGGTCAATAAAAACATGAACTAGTCAGTGTCAGTCATCCAAGAAATGCAAATTGAAACCATTATGAGATAATACTATATAACCACCAGTATGGCTAAAATTAGAAAGATTGGCAATACCAAATGTTGGCAGGGTTTTGTTTTTTTTTTTAATTTTTAATTGTAGGCTAATTACTTTACAATATTGTGGTGGTTTTGTCATACATTGACATGAATCTACCATGGGTGTACATGTGTTCCCCATCTTGAACCTCCTCCCATGTCCCTCCGTATCCCATCCCTCAGGGTCATCCCAGTGCACCAGCCCTGAGCACCCTGTCTCATGCATTGAACCTGGACTGGCAATCTGTTTCACATACGATAATATACATGTTTCAATGCCATTCTCCCAAATCATCCCACCCTCACCTTCTCCCACAGAGTCCAGAAGTCTTTTATTTATATCTGTGTCTGTTTCGCTGTCTCGCATATAGGGTCATTGTTACCATCTTTCTAAATTCCATATCTATGTATTAATATACTGTATTGGTGTTTTCCTTTCTGACTTACTTCATTCTGTGTAATAGGCTCCAGTTTCATCCACCTCATTAGAACTGATACAAATGTATTCTTTTTAATGGCCGAGTAATACTCCATTGTGTATATGTACCACAGCTTTCTTATCCATTCGTCTCCCGATGGACATCTAGGTTGCTTCCATGTCCTGGCTATTGTAAACAGTGCTGCGATGAACATTGGGGTACACATGTCTCTTCCATTTCTGGTTTCCTTGGTGTGTATGCCCAGCAGTGGGGTAGCTGGGTCGTATGGCAGATCTAGTTCCAGTTTTTTAAGGAATCTCCACACTGTTCTCCATAGTGGCTGTACTAGTCTTGCATTCCTACCAACAGTGTAAGAGGGTCCCTTTTTCTCCACACCCTCTCCAGAATTTATTGTTTCTAGACTTTTTGATAGCAGCCTTTCTGACTGGCATGACATGGTACCTCATTGTGGTTTTGATTTGCATTTCTCTGATAATGAGTGATATTGAGCATCTTTTCATGTGTTTGTCAGCCATCTGTATGTCTTCTTTGGAGAAATATCTGTTTAGTTCTTTAGCCCATTTTTTGATTGGGTCCCTTATTTTTCTGGAATTGAGCTGCAGGAGTTGCTTGTATATTTTTGAGATTAATTCTTTGTCATTTACTTCATTTGCTATTATTTTCTCCCATTCTGAAAGGTGTTTTTTCACCTTGCTTATAGTTCCTTCATTGTGCTGAAGCTTTCAAGTTTAATTAGTCCCATTTGTTTATTTTTGCTTTTATTTCCATTACTCTGGGAGGTGGGCCGTAGAGAATCCTGCTGTGATTTACATCAGAGAGTGTTTTGCCTATATTTTCCTCTAGGGGTTTTATAGTTTCTGGTCTTACACTTAGATCTTTAATTCATTTTGAGTTCATTTTTGTGTATAGTGTTAGAAAGTGTTCTAGTTTCATTCTTTCACAAGTGGTTGACCAGTTTTCCCAGNTGGTCTTTGTTAATTTGATTAATATGTGTCTTGGGGTGTTTTGCCTTGGGTTTATCCTGTTTGGGACTCTCTGGGTTTCTTGGACCTGGGTGGTTATTTCCTTCCCCATTTTAGGAAAGTTTTCAACTATTATCTCCTCAAGTATTTTCTCATGACCTTTCTTTTTGTCATCTTCTTCTGGGACTCCTATGATTCAAATGTTGGAGCATTTAACATTGTCCCAGAGATCTCTGAAGTTGTCCTCATTTCTTTTAATTCTTTTTTGTTTTTTCCTCTCTGCTTCATTTGTTTCCACCATTCCATCTTCCACCTCACTTATCCTATCTTCTACCTCAGTTATTCTACTGTTGGTTCCCTCCAGAGTGCTTTTGATCTCAGTTATTGCAGGGATTGACTCTTCTTTATTTCTTCTAGGTCCTTGTTAAAGATTTCTTGCATCTTCTCAATCCTTGTCTCTGGACTATTTATCTGTAACTCCATTTTGTTTTCAAGCTTTTGGATCATTTTTACTATCATTATTCTGAATTCTTTCTCAGGTGGACTCTTTATCTCCTCTTTGGTTTGGTTTGGTGGGCATTTATCATGTTCCTTTACCTGCTGAATATTTCTCTGGCTTTTCATCTTGTTTAGGTTGCTGTGTTTGGGGTGGTCTTTCTGTATGCTGGAAGTTTGCAGTTCCTCTTTATTGTGGAAGTTCCTACCTGTGGTTGGAGTTGAACGAGTGGCTTATCAAGGTTTCCTGGTTAGGGAAGCTTGCATCAGTGTTCTGGTGGGTGGAGCTGGATCTCTTCTCTCTGGATTGCAATGAAGTGTCCAGTAGTGAGTTTTGAGGTGTCTATGGGTTTGGTGTGACTTTTGGCTGCCTGTTTTTTTTGTGCTCAGGGTTATGTTCCTGCATTGTTGAAGAATTAGCTTGGTATGTCTTGCTCTGAAACTTGTTGACTCCTGGATGGAGCTTGGTTTCAGTGTAGGTATGGAGTCTTTAGGATGAGCTCTTGTTGATTAATGTTCCCTGAAGTCAGGAGTTTTCTAGTTTCTCAAGTTTGGGACTTAAGTTTCCTGCCTCTGGCTTTTAGTCTTATTTTTACAGTAGCCTCAAGACTTGTCTATCCATACAGCACCGATGATAAAACATCTCCTTTCAAAGACAGTGGCTGCCTTTCTGGGTGCCTTGTGTCCTCCACCAGCTTTCAGAAGTTGTTTTGTGGTATTTGCTCAGTGTTCAGATGATTTTTTAATGAATTTGTGGGGGAGAAAGTGGTCTCCCCATCTTATTCCTGCACCATCTTAGGACCGCCCATCCTGTTGGCAGGGTTTTAAGGTACTCAAAGTTCTCATGTTTTATGGTTGAGAGTGTAAACTGGTACAGTCACTTTAGAAAAAAGCCTAGGAGATTCTTATCAAAGTAAGCATATACCTATCCTATGATCCAGGGGTTTCACACCTGGATCTTACCTTAAAAAATGAAAGCATATCACTACAAAAAGACATACAAAAATATTCATAGGAGCATTATTCATAGTAGCCTAAAGCCAAAATCAGCACAGGTGCCCATCAATCAGAGAATAGCTTTTATTTTTTAATTACCATATACCAAACAAAGTAATACTAATCAGTATTTTTTTTAAGTTAATAATACATGTAACCTCGTGGATAAATCTCAAAAACATTATGGCATATTTGTAGAAACTCATTGAGTGTACACATAAGGTTTTTGTATTTTCAGTTCCATACAGTCGCTCGGTTGTGTCCGACTCTTTGCGACACCATGAACCGCAGCACACCAGGCCTCCCTGTCTATCACCAACTCCCAGAGTCCACCCAAACCCATGTCCATTGATGTCAGTGATGCCATCCAACCATCTCATCCTCTGTCGTCCCCTTCTCCTCCTGCCCTCAATCTTCGCCAGCATCAGGGTCTTTTCAAATGAGTCAGCTCTTTGCATCAGGTGGCTGAAGTATTGAAGTTCCAGCTTCAACATCAGTCCTTCCAATGAATATCCAGGACTGATGTCCTTTAGGAAGGACTGGTTGGATCTCCTTGCAGTCCAAGGGACTCTCAAGAGTCTTTTCCAGCACCACAGTTCAAAAACATCAATTCTTCTCTATGGTCCAACTCTCACATTCATACATGACTACTGGAAAAACCATAGCTTTGACTAGATGGACCTTTGTCAGCAAAGTGATATGTCTGCTTTTTAATACACTTTTTAGGTTTGTCACAGCTTTTCTTCCAAGTAGCAAGTGTCTTTTCATTTCAGGACTGCAGTCACCATCTGCAGTGGTTTTGAAGCCCAAGAAGATAAAGTCTGTCACTGTTTCATTTTCTTCCCCATCTGTTTGCCATAAAGTGATGGGACTGGATATCATGATCTTAGTTTTTGAATGTTGAGTTTTAAGCCAGCTTTTTCACTCTCTCCTTTCACCATCATCAAGAGGCCCTTTATTTCCCCATCACTTTCTGCCATTAGAGTGGTGTCTGGTGGTGTCTGTATAAATTCTTACATTGAGCTTGTTATGCTAAGGGCTCTGAATAACTTAGGAAACCACATAGAGATTTAAAAGTGTGAGGAAAATGGATTATCTTCTGGAACCCCAAGCCTTCCACAATCTAGGTTATTTATTTGTTTATGGCTGCACTGGGTCTTTGTTGCTGTGCACTGGCTTTCTCTAGTTGTGGCGAGTGGAGGCTACTCTTTGTTGTATAGCCTTCTCATTGCATTGGCTTCTTTTGTTCTGGAGCATTGACTCTAGGCACATGGATTCAGTACTTGGGCCACCAGGGAAGCCCAGCCTAGAAGTTTTCAAAGGTCCTCAAGCTCTGTTCGTGACCTATTCCTATGTAAGAGATACCAGTTTGAGAATTTTGTTAATTACTGTGTTCTGAATGTGTCCTCCAGGTTTATATGTTGGAAACCTAGTGCCTAATGACTTCCCTGATGGCTTAGTTAGGAAAGAATCTGCCTGCAATGTAGGAGACCCAGATTTGATCCCTAGATCAGGAGGCTCCCTTAGAGAAGGGAGCTGGCTACCCACTCCAGTATTCTTGTCTGGAGAATTCCATAGACAGAGGGGCCTGGTGGGTTACAGTTCATAGGGTCACAAAGACTCAGACACCTCTGAGCAACTATTAAAAAAAAAAAATGGTGATAATATTAGGAGGCGAGGCTTTGGGGAGGGGATTAGGTCAGGAAGGCAAAGACATTACCAAGGAGATCTGTACCCTTATGAAAGAGAGCCAGCAGATCTCCATAACCTCTCCACCATGTAAAGATATAACACAAAGTCTGCAGCTTTGAGGAGGGCCCTAACTAGACCCTCACTACCATTCTGACCTTGGATTTCCAACCTCCCAAATTATGAAAAATAAATTTCTGTTGTTTATATACCACCCAGTCTTTGATGTTTTGTTATGGCAGTGCAGAACAGACTAATGAGAATATATTAATCAGTATTTCATTCTTTTTATGGCTGATTACTATTCTATTTGTGTGTGTGTGTGTATCTTTATCCATTTATTTGTTAGTGGACACTTAGGTTGCTTCCATGTATTGGCTATTATAAATAGTACTACTGTGAACACTGAGGTGCACGTATCTTTTTGAATTAAAGTTTTCATCTCTTCTGCATATATTCCCAGGAGTGGGATTGCTGGTAGTTCTAGTTTAGTTTTTTGAGGAATCTCCATAGCGTTCCCCATAGTGGCTACACCAGTTTACATTCCCACCAACAGTGTAGGAGATTTCCCTTTTCTCCACACTGTCTCTAGCATTTGCTGCTTGTTGACTTTTTGATGAGGGCCATGCTGTACTTCATTGTAGTTTCAATTTACATTTCTCTAAAAATTAGCGATGTTGAGCATCTTTTTATGTGAGTGTTGGCCATTTGTCTGACTTGTTTGGAGAAACATCTGTTCAGTTCTTCTGCTCATTTTTTGATTGGGTTGTTTGCTTTTNTTGCTGCTTGTTGACTTTTTGATGAGGGCCATGCTGTACTTCATTGTAGTTTCAATTTACATTTCTCTAAAAATTAGCGATGTTGAGCATCTTTTTATGTGAGTGTTGGCCATTTGTCTGACTTGTTTGGAGAAACATCTGTTCAGTTCTTCTGCTCATTTTTTTGATTGGGTTGTTTGCTTTTTTGATGTTGAACTGTATGAGCTCTTTGTGTATTTCATAAATTAAGAATGAAATATTGCCATTTACAGCAACATGATGGACCTAGTGTTTATCATACTAAGTGAAGTAAGTCAGACAGAGACAAATACATATAATATAACTTATATGTGGAATCTAAAAAATAATACAAATAAACTTACTTACAAAACAGAAACAGACTCACAGACACCGAAAACAAACTTACCAGAAAGGAAAAGGGGAGGGATAAATAAGGAGTTTGGGATTGCAGATGTATATATAAAATATGCCAACAACAAGCATTTACTGATTTGATATCTTATAGTAACCTATAATGGAAAAAATTATATACATATTAAACCCAGTTACTTTGCTGTACACTTGAAACTAACACTATTTTAAGACTGTACTTCAGTTTTAAGAAAAAGAGTATATTAATCAGTAGAATGCATCTTTTCCTTAAGCAGACTATGTATTTTACTCCTTTCTCTTCCTCCAAACGTTTACTGATTTCTACCATGTACTAGCCTCTGTAATAAGTACTGGACATACTGATGTGATGAAGGTATAATTTTAGTTCTTAAGGAGTTCAGAGTCTAGAAGGAAAATCTCATAGGTAAACTAGTATTTATGATGAGTGATTTGCCCTGATAGGGTTGTGTAAAAAAGTACTATGAATGCGCTTCTGGGTTATTGGATTTAGAGTGGGAAAGAGATGGTCACAGAAGATCAGACAAGGATTGGTGAGGAGGTGAAGTATTCCAGATAGAGGAAGTTGCTAGTAGCAAAAAGAAATAGGGAAAGGGCCTGTGTTTTTGAAAATTGAAAACTTCCATATTGCCAAGTATAGTAATGAAAGGTGGTGGTAGATAAGCAGATAGAGTTATTTCTGGTTAAACTGTAAATTGAATATATACATTTAACCTCAGCTACTACCCACCAAAACCACTAAAACAACAATGAAGAGGATTTTTTAAATGCATAAGTGAAAGTTGCTCAGTCATGTCCGACTCATTATGACCCAATGGACTGTACAGTCCATGGAATTCTCCAGGCCAGAATACTGGAATGGTAGCCTTTTCCTTCTCCAGGAGATCTTCCCAACCCAGGGATTGAACCCAGGTCTCCTGCATTGCAGATAGGTTCTTAACCAGCTGAGCCACAAGAGAAGCCCTTTAACATATAAACCCACAGGCAAAATAGGATAGGAGACAACAGCAACAATATTTTGGAAACTAGAAAGCTGATGGATGAGTGACTTAACAGCCCCAAGAAAGCCTTTACCTAACAGTTGTAAATGCCTTGAAGCATCCCAGTTTGCAGAACTGCAAAGGGCTCAAGAATTAGAGATATCAGGTTATCTCTGAAAGCAAGAGCTTAAGATGGAGCTAAAACATTAAAAAGAGGATTAGTTGAAAGTCTTCTTACGATGCAATTAGAGTCCTGTCTCAGATCTTTTCCAATTCTGTGTTAACAGCCAGTTGCCTCTCCTTTATCCTAGCAGACTATTAGAGGTTTGCTTGTTTGTATATTTATGTTTGAGAGACAAAGCATGAACAGGCAAGGGAGACACTATGTCTGGCTGAGGGAAATTCTGTTTTGCTGCAAACTAGAGAGTAAAATGAGTATCAAATGTTAAGAATACCAGTCAACAACTTTCCGCCTTCAGTTCCTAGAACTCTGGGAGGCTTCCCTCAAGCAGACATTGGAAGACAGTTCTCTGAGAAATCTGACCAGCCAAAGAGGAAAAGATTTTACTGAAAACACTAAGATAGGAGGTTCTTAACAGAACATCTCAACCAGGTCATGCTGTAACAAAGCTTGCAGTCAACAAGTTCCATCATGTATACATTCTTTTCTTTTTTTTTTTTTTTTGTCAATCTTTGGTTTTCCTCTTATAGAGGATGACCTAAGCAGAAGGGGTCAATAAAACAAAGTCAGTTCCTACCCCCACTTTGTTTGTTCCTCAACTCTTCTTTCATTCTCCACTCTCTTGTAAGAGAACCATTTAGTCAACATCGATAATTATTCTGTTCTTTTCCTCGTTGGGTACTTTTATCCCTGACTGCCTCAGACAACCTCAGCTTTCTTTAGGCTTTGAAACAGTCGTCCGCAATCACTACTGCCCTCTTGAAGTAGTCTCAAAGAAATTAATTTTTTCAAACCACAGCTCGTTAAGTTGAAAAATGAGTTCTAAATCTTTTTTTTTAATTCTGTGTGTGTAATTCACTGATATACTGTGCTCTTCAAAAACTGTGGTAGTAGGTGCTGTATAACTGAATTTAAAATTCGATCAGGAACTTACATTCTGGAAACATGGATCTTTATTTTTTCTAAATAACAATTGCTATTGAAAAATTCCATCCTTAACTGGATGAAAACAGACTTTGTCTTTATTGTTCATCATTGTATACCCAACACCCAGCACAGTACCTGGCACATAGAAAGTATTCAGATATTGTTTGAATACTTGAATTGTTACATGATTTCATAGAAATAGTAATTACTGAAATAAGTCTTTATCTTTTAAGATGCTTATTAAGGAAACAACTTGGTTGTCAACACTTTGAGTTTCAGATATAGGAGAAAATTAAGAAGTTAGCTATTCTAACAGCTCTAAGGTTTAGGCTAAAATTTTTGGATACCACTACTCACCAATGAGAACTCATTGATAATCTAGTAGAAATTCTTCTGTTCTTATCTTTTTTGGGACATGATAGATTTGATGATAACCTCTGGCCACTTCTGTGCAAAACCCACTTCCCTTGTCTTTGATGATACCGTTTCTCCTGATATTCTACTTCTCTTAAATCTCTTTTTCAGTCTTTTTTGGCAGGGCTTCTTCCCTGTCATACAAATGATGATGTTTATTTGTGGCTTTAGATAGTCTCCCAGTCTAAGATTCTACCTAGGCAATCTTATTCATCCCCATTATTGTCTTTTACCTAATCCTTCCCAGTCTACCTCCAGAACTGAGTATCTTGCTGGTTATTCTCCATCTTTACTTAAATGTCCCAAAGCTATTTAGATGCTATATTCCAAACTGAAATAGTCACCTTTTATCCCTGTTTTTAGCCACCTTCCAGGCCTCTTCTTCCTATTTTCTGATTTAATAAATGACACCAAATAAGCCAAAAACATGAAATTAGTCTCTTTTAGCCTTATCCTCATGTATGATCAGCAACTGAGTCCTGTAGATTCTGCTTTCCTATGTCTCTCTCCTAATGTCTCTCAGGTTTGATCCACTATAATCTATCCCTTAATTACAATATCCTCATTAAAGTTGCCAACATTCCTTACCTCTTTCATTGCATCAACTTCTTAACTGGTCTCCTCACCTCCTTCCTGACACATCCCCTTACTTGTCTATTTCCTTGCTTTACAAAAGTGATAGTTGTACAATGCAAGTTGGAGTTTGTCACTTCCCAATTTAAAATTCTTAACCTTTGCCCTCAGAGTAAATTCTCATCATATCTTGGCTCCTTCCTACATCTGTGGTCTCATTTTTCACTGCTGTGAATCCTCTGGCCTTTGCACATCTTACTGCCTTAGTTTGGAACACTATTTCTTTCTACTCCCTACTCCCTCAGTTGTCCCTTTCACCTAACTAACTCCTAGCCATCCTTTACTCTCAGTTTAGATGTTACCTCCTCCTGGAAGCCTTCTTTGGCCCATCAGTTGTGGGTTGCAAACTGCTTCTATGTACTTCTACTTTATCTTCTACTGCCCCCATCCTATCCACCGGGACCCTACAATAATGCTTATCACATCTAATGAAATTGCTGTTTGCTTGCCTATATTTCTCAGTATGTCTGGCATGAAATACAACCTGCTCAGTCCAGTTTGGGTGAATGAGTAAATGAATAAGTGAGTGTAATATAAGTAGCTGCTTACCGTATCTGATTAGAGTTTCAGTTCTTGACATCTTCCATCCTTACACTGGTCAGTAGCTTTCATCCTTTCTTGGCTATAATCCAGTCCCCAACCAGAACTGGCCTCTGCAAACTTTGTGTCTCTGTGCACAAGAATATCTAGGTGAGAAAACCTAGATGGATAGTTGATAATTCGCAACTTCTGCTTGAAATCAAAATTTAAAGTTCATGTATAGCCAGCAAATATTGAGTTGGCCAGAAAGTTCATTTGGGTTTTTATTAGGACGTTATACTGCTGCTAAGCTGCTGCTAAGTCACTTCAGTCATGTCCAACTCTGTGCGACCCCATAGACGGCAGCCCACCAGGCTCCCCCGTCCCTGGGATTCTCCGGGCAAGAACACTGAAGTGGGTTGCCATTTCCTTCTCTAGTGCATGAAAGTGAAAAATGAAAGGGAAGTCACTCAATCGTATCCGACTCTTAGCGACCCCATGGACTGCAGCCTACCAGGCTCCTCCATCCATAGCATTTTCCAGGCAAGAGTACTGGAGTGGGGTGCCGTTGCCTTCTCCGATTAGGATGTTATGGACAAACCCAAATGAGCTTTGTGGCCAACTAATACTCTCCGTAAATTCTGCAGGTAAATTTAACATTTAATTAAGAGTTGAGAAAAATAAGTGTTCTGATATCTGCTGTAGTCACTTTTCTTTTTTTTTTTTNCGTTGCCTTCTCCGATTAGGATGTTATGGACAAACCCAAATGAGCTTTTTGGCCAACCAATACTCTCCGTAAATTCTGCAGGTAAATTTAACATTTAATTAAGAGTTGAGAAAAATGAGTGTTCTGATATCTGCTGTAGTCACTTTTCTTTTTTTTTTCCACTTTTCTTAACATTTTTAAATGTAATTTCTGGACCCCATCATCAGAGATTCTGATTTGTTAAGTCTGGGAAGGGGAAAATTAGAGCCAACATTTAAATCTTTTTAACACCAAAAAGGACAGCTTTAGAGATATGCAATCTATCACTCTAGTCATTTTCAGGACAGCTGAAAAAGGATTTCTGCATTGTAAATGTGTTGGACTAGATACCCAGGGTTCCTCTTACTTCTAAATTATATTATCTCAGGACCCCTTTTTTCATCCTTGACTAGTAGGAGCAATAGTGGCCCTCTCCAGTTCATAACACATTATCGTTTTTGGTTCATGCAAGGTCTCATTCTTTTTTATTCATTTATTTTTATTACCATTAAGCACTCAATTTCCCTCAGTCATTTTAATGTGTTTAATATATTGTTTTCAATGCAGATGTTCTTTAAAAATACATATTAATTTAGTATATATCTATTTTTATGCAAATCGTGTGGTTCATACATACATACATATATAAAATAGATATGCACTAAATAATATGTATTTTTAAAGAACATCTGCATTGAAAACAATACATTAAATACATTAAAATGACTGAGGGAAATTGAATGCATAATGGTAATAAAAAGAAAAGAATGTCAATGGTGTGTTGGTATGTAAATGGTTTGTTGGGCTTCCCTGGTAGCTCAGATGGTGAAGAATCCACCCATAGTGTGAAAGACCTGGGTTTGATCCCTGGGTTGGGAAGATCTCCTGGAGGAGGGGATGGCAACGCACTCCAGTATTCTTGTCTGGAGAATCCCCGTGAACAGAGGAGCCTTGCTGGCTACAGTCAGTGGGATCGCAAAGAATTAGACACTACTGAGTGATAAAGGACAAATGGTGTGTTCTATATTGTTTCTTTTTTTAATCAGCATTATGTTTTTAATATCATCTTATGAGGCTAATGTAAATCTGATTCCAAAATCAAATACAATAGAAGGAAAGAAAAACTAGTCTCATTTTTCATATCAATGTAAGTACAAAATTCCTAAATAAAATATTGGCTAATTGATTTTAGTAGTACATAAAAAAAAATCATGATATAGTGGAATAGATCCCTGGATCTTTTTAATATAATNAAAACATCTCGTGCCTCTCACAGTTGGGAGGCTGTAAACAATCACCTGTGGTCGGACAAACCTATACAGGCAGGCTAGATAATCTTCAGAGGAAGCACTTTTGTCACGCCCAGGAATTTTTATTAACTGGAGCTATAGGTTAACTCCTTCTCCTAGAGAAATGGTTATGGGGGAGAGCCCCCTGTAAAGTCAGAGGTGTAGATGAGAGCATAAAACAGTCTGGTTTTGGGGGCAGATGCTTGGGAATAGAGGATTTCCTGAGGCCTGATCACGCCTTTGCGTATGCCAAGCCTCCTTCTTCATGACCTTTGCCACGAGCGGAGTTCCTCACCCCGGCCCCCGGCATCTACTTTTATCACCACTATTAACAGTGTATAAAATCATTATGTTGTATACCTAAAACTAATATCATGTTACATGTAAATTATTTCTCAGTTAAAAATGTTAGAAGGTAAAGGTGAGATCTAAGGATTAGAATAGAAAGAAAAAGCTGTCATTGTTATCAGATGATATGATCCTCTGCCTAGAAAAAGTGCCACGTTGACAATTATTTTAACTTTAATCAGATGATTCAGTTAGGTTACTGAATATAAGACCCAATCTACAAAAGTCAGTAGTTTTTCTTNGGTGAGATCTAAGGATTAGAATAGAAAGAAAAAGCTGTCATTTTTATCAGATGATATGATCCTCTGCCTAGAAAAAGTGCCACGTTGACAATTATTTTAACTTTAATCAGATGATTCAGTTAGGTTACTGAATATAAGACCCAATCTACAAAAGTCAGTAGTTTTTCTTTTTACCAGCAAAACCTAACAAGTAAAAAATTTTTTTAATTCTCCTTTTCTCTGTCTTTCCTCCCTCCCTCTATCCTTCCCTCCCTCCCTCTATCCTTCCCTCCCCTTTTTCCTTCCTCCAGTATCCAGGCACCGTTGGGCAAGCTCAGGCAGGCAGAGGCTGGTCCCATACTGGCAAAACAGGGTCTAGATGAATTGGTATTGGTGGCCCAGTGGAAGAGTACTGTTACAGTTGAAAGACTGAGCAAATAAGTAAATGTACTGAGAATAATTGTAGCCAGGTTTTTCACTGATAAAAGAATAAATTATAAGTATGGAAAAAAGAGAAAGCATGAATCCTATGATTTTGAATAAATTAGAGCTAACAATGTCATCTCATGGTTTTCAACATATATATTGAAACAAATAGGTGAAAATGTATGTGTGTGTATATGAATATATGAGGGGTTGTAGGAGTGTGTATACACACACACACCAAAAGAAAAAAATTTCAGTAAATCACCAAGAATAAAACAGCAACTCCAGTGGAAAAAAAATGAAAAAAAATAAAAAGGATATGAACAGACTTTTTATAAAAGAAAGAACTCAGGAAGCTATAAGGATATGTAAAATAAGACAGTAACTCTTCATCCTATTACTCAGACTGGGAAAAATTAGAAAGTAGAACAATGCAGTGTGATGGTAGGAAGTGGCAATATGGGAATCTTTATACATTACTGGTATGACCAAAGACAGGTACAGTCATTTTGGAAAGTAATCAGGTGGTAATTAGTCAACAGAAAAGTATCATACTGTATGACCCAGCAGTTCTGGACAAGAGAGAAAGAGGTCTTGTACAAGACCATAAAAGGACTTGTACTTGGTTACTCCTTTATTCACTATAAACCTTAGACGGTAAAGAGTCTGCCTGAAATGTGGCAGACCCAAGTTCAATCCCTGGGTTAGGAAGATCCCCTGGAGAAGGATATGGCAACCCACTCGTGTATTCTTGCCTGGAAAATCCCATGGACAGAAGAGGCTGGTGGGCTACAGTTCATAGGGTCGCAAAGAGTCAGACACAACTGAAGCATATATATATATGGGAGACAGGGATAGTAGCTAGATAAAATTTGGTGCATGTACACCATGGAGTTTTAATCAGCAGACACTTATTTTAATGTGCTAAAGGTATACACAGCAACATGTACATTAAAGGCAATTTATGTAATAAGTACAGTGTTCACATTTACACTTGCCTTCCCTGATAGCTCAGTTGGTAAAGAATCCGCCTGCAATGCAAGAGACCCTGGTTTGATTCCTGGAAATGGGAACATCCGCTGGAGAAGGGATAGGCTACCCACTTCAGTATTCTTAGGCTTCCCTTGTGGCTCAGCTGGTAAAGAATCTGCCTGCAATGCCAGAGACCTGGGTTCAGTCCCTGGGTTGGGAAGATCCACTGGAGAAGGGAAAGGCTACCCACTCCAGTATTCTGGCCTGGAGAATTCCATGGACTGTATAGTCTATGGGGTGACAAAAGAGTCGGACACGACTGAGTGACTTTCACTTTCAGTACATGAATTGAAATATGGGGTTTATATACACCTGCAATCAGTTCCTGTTTGTAGATTATTTAATCCATCCATACATTTTCCTGTTTTTGAAGAAGGAGAGAGCAAGTACACATTAGAATCTTCTGTATCTCTCACTGCCTTTAAGCCTTCAACTTTGATCATGCTGTTTATTTGCATAAAAAGTTAATTCTTGTCACCACAGAACTACACAAACACTAGCTCAGAATTCAAAGATGCTGAAAAAGGAAATCCAGCAGGAACCTTATGATAGAAATTTAGCATCTTGAGATTGTGATCTTCCTTCAAATTCTCTAGTGACCTATTTTTTTAAAAAAAATTTTTGATTTTGTGTTGGGATATAGCAGGTTAACAGTGCTGTGATAATTTCAGGTGAGCAGTGAAGAGACTCAGCCATACATATACATGTACCCATTCTCCCCCAAACTTCCTTCCTATCCAGGCTGCCACATAACATTAGCAGAGATCCCTGTGCTATACATTAGGTCCTTGTTGGTTGCAAAGTGATGTGTACATGTCCATCTCAGACTCCCTAACTATCCCTCCTCTTCTTCCCCTGCCCCATCTGTATCATTTCTTTTTAGATTCCACACATAAGGGATGTCATATGATATTTCTCCTCTATCTGACTTACCCAGATTCTCTAGTGAACTTTGATAAAGTGGACTAGCCTTATTTTTCCCCTTATTTGAATTAAATGCTTATGACAACAATTACTTGGTTACATAGGCAGTTGATAACAGTTGTCTATAAGGGTAAATTTAAGTAACTCTTTTGCTTCTGAGTGCCAGGGACTACCAGTTTCTCATTAACCACTGGCAAAAGACGTATTGATGCTTTTTGTTAATTAATAATTATTATTTTTAGTAAGATTTTATTTTTTAAGAACAGTTTCAGGTTCACAGCAAAACTGAGAGAAAGGTATAGATTTTCCATGTATTCAGGTTCACAGCAAAATTGAGAGAAAGGTATAGAGATAGCTCTTGTACTTACACATGCATAGCCTCCCCCATTATCAGCATTTCTCACAAGAATGATACATTTGTTACAGTTAATGAACCTACGTTGATGTATCATAATCATGTAAAGTCCACAGTTTGCATGATTCTTAGCACTTTACATTCATTGGGTTTGGACAAATGTATAATGAGATGTACCCATCATAAGGGTATTAATATTATGCAGAGTATTTTCACTACCATAAGAATCCTTTGCCCTTTCATACCCTCCACCAATTATTAAGGCATTGAATCTAATCAGATCAAAGAACCAAGTCCAGATTTCCATCCTTAGGTTGCTTTTTTCCTGAAAAAAAATCCCGGTACAAGTCAGAAAACTCCTTAAGTAGCAGTCTTCATTTTCTGAAAGTTTGGTTTATTTTACTTATCTCAGTTATATCTGTCTAAATGTGTAGAAAGACCAACAATAATTATTAAAAATTCTGGATAAACTGCTTTTACAAATGGGATATATATGTTATCTAGTTATATGAGATTTCATTACGTGTTTAACATATCTAAGGGACACTTAATGGAAATTTAACAGACTGCTGACAGTCGTAGTTTGGCATTCTATATGTTGACTATTTGAGAGCAATTCATAACACATAGTAATTTGTATTTTTTGCTGAGGCAGAAATATGAGCTGTACATGTAATGCTAGTGTGTACTAGTGAAACACTTAGGTAGTGTGTAAGCCTTAAGAATCATTATCCATTGTGCAGCTCAACTTGACCTTGTTTTCAAGTAGTCATTGTGACTCATGAAATTCTGTTTGTGAAATAAGTGGTAATTATGACATATGTATTTATTAAAGTTTATATTTATTTATTGTTTTTGGCTGCACTGGATCTTTATTGTATATGAGCTCTTCTCTAGTTGCAGCAAATGGAAACTACTCTCTAGTTGAGGTGTGTGGGCTCTCATTGAGGTGGCTTCTCTTGTCGCATAGCATGGACTCTAGGCGTATGGACTCGGTAGTTGTGACGCACGGGTTTAGTTGCCCCATGGCATGTGGCACCTTCCCGGACCAGGGATCAGACCTGTGTCCCCTGTGCTTCAAGGCATATTCTTTACCACTGGTCCAGCAGGGAAGTTCGACATCATATTTTTAAAAGAATAAAAATAATACACACTCACATATACCTAACATCTAGTTTAAGAAATGGAACATTCACATTAAAATCCTTGGGAGTTCCACTCAGCTGCTCTCACTCTTCCTCTCCCTTAGAGCTTATTAGAGTTTGTTATCCATCAGATTCTCCTGAATTTGATGTTATTCATTCCTTTGCTTTTCCTCATGGTTTTACCCTGTATGTGTACTCTTGAAATATAATCTGTTTAGTTTTGACTGTTTTGACCTTCTTACAATTGAAATCATCCTGTTTTTTCATTGATATAATTATTTTTTTGAGCAGCTGCTCGTAATGATCATCCCTTTTGATGCACTTAGTTATGGCTTATTCACTGCTAGATAGGTCCATTCTACTGTTGAAGGATATTTGTACTGTTTCCATTGCCCCAGAAATGAAAAGTGTTGTAACTGAAAAGTGTTGTAATGAACATTCTTATACACTGATGTACTTGTGTAAGAATTTCTCTTTAATGAACACTTAAGAATGGAATTGCTGAGTCAAGAGTATATACAATATCAATTTTACTAGATTATGACAAATTATTTTCTAAAATATCTTTATAAATGTACATACTTGCAACAATGTATGAGAGTTTCTGTTACTTCACATCCTTACCAACTTTGGTATTAAAAAAAAATTCTATATTTTAAATTCTGCCAGTCAGGTCATTATACAATGGTATGTCATTGTAGTTAGAATTTGCATTTCCCCAGTAACTGATAAAGTGGAATAATTTTTCATATTCATCACCTTTGCATGTTTTCTGTGTAAGGAAATGCCTATGTGCTTCTTCAGCCCTTTTCTCTTTTGTTCAGCTTTTTCTCATTGATTTGTAGGAGGTCTTAATATGTTCTGAATGCTAATCCTTTCATGTTGCAGATACCTCTTCCTGGATTGTGGTTGTCTTTTCCTTATCTTTCTGGTACCTTTGATGAATATAGGTTTGTAATTTTAAAGTAGTTAGCTTTATTAATCATTTCTTTTATGGTCTGTATTTTTTGTGTCTTATGTAAGCAATCATTCCTTTCAGTGAAGTCATAAAGTTCTTCTCATATCCACTTTAAAAGTTTAATAATTTTGCCTTTCATATTTAAGCCCTTTATCTGAAATTGATTTTTTGTGGATTGTGTGAGATAGAAATCTATTTTATATTTTTCTAAATGTATAACCAGTAGCCCTCAAAATGATTTATTTCTATAAATATCTTTTCTCTAGTGGTTTACTATGGCCTCCTCTTCACACACCATATCTCTATAAATATGTGAGCCTATTCAGGATTTCTGCTCTGTTCATCTCTTAGCCTGTTTTCAAAAAAGCATCTCAAAGTCTTAATTAAAGTTAATAATAAATTTAAAATTTGTGAGGCAAGTCCCCATGCTGTGTTTTCCTAAGAAATATCTTTCTTGTTCTTCGCCCTTGGTTTTTCTATATAATTTTAGAATCACTTTGTTGGATTCCGTGAGAAACTCCACTGGGACTTTGATTAAAATTATATTGAATTCATAGACTAAGGAAGAATTGACATTTTCCCAAGTCTTTCTATTTGTATACATGGTATATTCTCTAATGTATATAGGCCATTAATGTCTGTCAGTAGCATTTTGTGATTTTTTTCCATGAAAACTTTATACATCTTCTGTTAGATCTAGTCTTGTTTGCCTTTTGTTAGTTTGTCTGTTTTCAGTTCAGTTCAGTCTCTCAGTTGTGTCCGACTGTTTGCAACCTCATGGACTGCAGCGCACCAGGTTTCCCTGTCCCTCACCAACTCCTGAAGCTTGCTCAAACTCATGTCCATCAAGTCGGTGTTGCCATCCAACCATCTCATCCTTTGTCATCCCTTTCTCCTGTCTTCAGTCTTTCCCAGCACCAGGGTCTTTTCAAATGAGTCAGTCCTTCACATCAGGTGGCCAAAGTATCGGAGTTTCAGCTTCAGCCTTAGTCCTTCCAATGAATACTCAAGACTGTTCTTACTATTCGTATTATAAGTGGTATCTTTTAAAATTATATATTCTAATTTCTTTTTTTGATATTTAGAAATATAATAAATTTATTCACTAATATTCAAGCTTCTTTAATTCTTATAATTTGTCTACATATTCTTTCTGGTACTTTGTGTTGGCAAGCATATAATCTAGTAATAGTTAATGTTTCTTGTCTTATTTTTGGAGTTTAATACATTTTATCTCTTTTTCTTTTCTTATTATTTGAAAAGAATTTATAGTATAACGTTAAATAAAAGTGATAGCACTTTTCTTTCAAAGTTTCATTGTTGCAGTTTTTATTTGCTAAAAGGTATTTGATAAATGTCTATGTTAGATTAAGGACTTCCCTGGAGGTCCAGTGGTTGAGAGTTCACATTCCCAATGCAAAAGGTGTCACCATTCAGTCCCTGGTCAGGGAACTAAGATTCTGCATGCCACATGGAGTGGCCAAAACATAAACAAATAAAATTTAAATCACTCCAAGATGGTGGAGTAGGACGTGTGCTCATCTTCTACTGTAAGAACAAAATTGCGCTAGCTGCTGAACAACCATCGACTGCAGAATGTTGGATCCCACCACAAAAGATACCCCATGTCCAAGGGCAAAGGAGAAGCTGCAAGAAGACAGTCAGTAGGAAGCCATTGCATTTAAAATCAAACCTCATACCCATCAAAAACACTCGGAGGGCACAAACAAAACCTTGTGCACACCAGGACCTTAAGGAGACTGAGCCAGACCTGACTTTGAGTGTTTGAATGTCTCCTGAGGAGGCATGGGTCAGAGTGGCCTGCTGCAGGGACTAGGGCTCTAGCAGCAGCAGTCCTGGGAGGCGTGGCGTGTGGCATAAATCCTCTGGGAGGAGGTAGCCATTAAGCCCCACTTTAGAGCCACCAAGCAGGAGACTTACAAACTGGAGAACAATTATACCAAAAAAGTTCTTGCACTGTTGCAAAAGTTCTGAGGTCTACAGCAGATTTCCCAACCTGGGTATCCAGCAAAAAGACTGAGAACCCCCAGGGAGATTGACTTTGAAGACCAGTGGGATTTGATTACAAAACTTCCACATGACTGGGGAAACAGAGACTCTTAAAGAGCAGAAGCAAAACCTTGTGCACACGGCTCAAGAGAAAGGAGCAGTGACCCCACAAGAGGCTTAGCCATACTTATCCGTGAGTGTTCGGGAGTCTCCGGCAGAGGTGTGGCCTATCGCAGGGTCAGGGACACTGACTGAGGCAGTCCTGGGAGGCATAGCATGCCAACATAAGTCCCTTTGGAAGAGGTTGCCATCACCCCTACCATAGTAGGGGTAGTTCCTGAGATCAAGCACAGCCCCACCCAACAGCAGAATATTGGATTAAAGATTTCCTGAGCATGGCCTTGCGCACCAGAGCAAGACACAGTTTTCCCCACAGACAGTCCCTTCCATCAGGAAGCTTCCACAAGCCTATCATCCTCATCCATCAGAGGGCAGACAGAATTAAAACCACAATCACAGAAAACTAGCCAAACTGATGACATGGATCACAGCCTTGTTTACTCAATGAAGCTATGAGTCATGCTGTGTAGGGCCACCCAAGATGGTCAGACAACTCATAGTTGTGAGAGAGTTCTGACAAAATGTGGTCCACTGGAGAAGGGAATGGCAAACCAGTATTCTTGCTTTAAGAACCCCATGAACACTATGAAAAGATAGGACACTAAAAGATGAATTCCACAGGTCAGTAGGTGCCCAATATGCTGCTGGAGAAGAGTGGAAAAATGAAGGAATGAAAAGGTTAAGCAAAGGGAAAACAACGCCCAGTTATGGATGCATCTGGTGGTGAAAGTAAAGTCCAGTGTTGTAAACAATATTGCATAGGAACCTGGAATGTTAGATCCATGAATCAAGGCAAATTGAAAGTGGTCAAACAGGAGATGGCAAGAGTGGACATTGACATTTTAGGAATCAGTGAACTAAAATGGACTGAAATGGGCAAATTTAATTCAGATGACCATTATACCTATTACAGTGGGCAAGAATGCTTAGAAGAAATGGAGTAGCCCTCATAGTCAACAAAGAGTTTAAAATGAAGTACTTGGGTACAGTCTCAAAAATGACAGATGATCTTGGTTCATTTCCAAGGCAAGCCATTCAGTATGACAGTAATCCAAGTGTATGCCCCTAATGCTAAAGAAGCTGAAGTTGAACGGTTCTATCAAGACCTACAAGATCATCTAAGACTAACACCCAAAAAAAGGTGTCATTTTCATTATAGGGGACTGGAATGCAAAAGTAGGAAGTCAAGAAGCACCTGGAGTAACAGGCAAGTTTGACCTTGGAGTACAAAATAAAACAGAGCAAAAGCTAACAGAGGCTTGCCAAGAGAATGCACTGGTCATAGCAAACACTCTCTTTCAACAAAACAACAACAGATGACTCCACACATGGACATCATCAAATGATCAATACCAAAATCAGATTGATTATATTCTTTGCAACCAAAGATGGAGAAGCTCTATACATTCAGCAGAAACAAGACCAAGAGCTGGCTGTGGCTCAGATCATGAACTCCTTTTCCAAAATTCAGACTTAAATGGAAGAAAGTAGGGAAAACCACTAGACCATTCAGGTATAAAGTAAAGCAAATCATATACTGTTGTACAGTGGAAATGATAATAGAGTCAAGGGATTAGATCTTATAGAGTGCCTGAAGAATTATGGACGCAGGTTCATAACATTGTACAGGAGGTGGTGACCAGAACCATCCCTGAGAAAAATTCAAAAAGGCCAAATGGTTGTCTCAGGAGGTCTTCCAAATAACTGAGGGTGTGCGGGAAGTGAAAGGCAAAGCAGAAAAGGAAAGATATACCCATTTGAATGCTGAGTTCCAAAGAATAGCAAGTAGAGATAAAGCCTAAGTGAACAATGCAAAGAAACAGGGAAACACTAGAGATCTCTTTAAGAAAATTAGAGATACCAAGGGAACATTTCATGCAAAGATGGGCTCAATAAAGGACAGAAACAGTATAGACCTAACAGAAGCAGAAGATACCAAGAAGAGGTGGCAAGAATACACAGAAAATCTATACAAAAAAGATCTTCATGACTCAGATAACCACAATGATATGGTCACTCACCTAGAGCCAGACATCCTGGAGTGTAAAATCAAGTGGGCCTTAGGAAGCATCACTACAAACAAAGCTAGTGGAAGTGATGGAATTCCAGCTGAGCTATTTCAAATCCTAAAAGATGATATTATGAAAGTGTTGCATTCAATATGCCAGCAAATTTGGAAATCTCAGCAGTGACCACAGGACTGGAAAAGGTCAGTTTTCATTCCAGTCCCAAAGAAGAGCAATGCCAAAGACTGTTCAAACTACCACACAATTGCACTCATTTCACGTGCTGGCAAGGTCATGCTCAAAATCTTCCAAGCTAGGCTTCAACAGTGCATGAACTGAGGACTTGAAGATATACAAGCTGGGTTTAGAGAAAGCAGAGGAACCAGAGATCAAATTGCCAACATTAACTGGACCATAGAAAAAACAAGAGAATTTCAGAAAAACATCTACTTCAGCTTCATTGACTAGGCTCAAGCCTTTGACTGTGTGTATCACAACTGAGGAAACTTCTTAAAGAGATGGGACACCAGACCACTTTAACTGTCTCCTGAGAAACCTGTATGCATGTCAAGAAGCATACACACAGGACCACTAGAACCAATCATGGAACAGTGGGCTAGTTCAAAATTGGGAAAGGAGTAAGTCAAGGCTGTATATTGTCACCCTGCTTATTTAACTTATATGCAAGATACATCATGCAAAAAGCTGGGCTTGATGAAGCAAAAGCTAGAGTCAGGATTGCCTGGAGAAATGTCAATAACCTCAGATATGCAGATGACACTACCTTTATGGCAGAAAATGAAAAGGAACTAAAGAGCCTATTGATAAGGGAGGAAGAGGAGAGTGGGGAAAAAAAAAAAATAGGGGAGCTTGAGGAATCGTCCTTCCTGACTTCAGATTATACTACAAAGCCACAGTCATCAACACAGTATGGTACTTGCACAAAACCAGAAATATAGACCAATGGAACAAGAAAGCCCAGAAATAAACCCATGCACCTATGGATATCTCATTTTTGATGAAGGAGGCAAGGATATACAATGGGGCAAGGACAGTTTCTTGAATAAATGGTGCTGGGAAAACTGGACAACCGTATATGTAAAAGAATGAAATTAGAACACTTCCTAACACCGTACACAAAGATAAACTCAAAATGGGTTAAAGACCTAAATGTAAGACCAGAAACTATAAAACTCTTAGAGGAAAACATAGGCAGAAGACTCGATGCCATAAATCAAAGCAAGATCCTCTATGACCCACCTTGTGGAGTAATGGAAATAAGAACAAAAGTAAACAAGTGGGACCTGATTAAATTAAAAGCTTTTGCACAGCCAAGGAAACTACAAGCAAGGTGAAAAGACAACCCTCAGAGTGGGAGAAAATAATAGCAAATGAAACGACTGACTGAGCTACACAAGTAGCTCATCCAACTCAATGCCAGAAAACAAACAGCCCAATCAAAAAGTGGGAAAAAGACCTAAACAGACATTTCTCCAAAGAAGACATACAGACAGCTAACAAATACATGAAACGATGCTCAGCATCACTCATTATTAGAGAAATGCAAATCAAAACTACAATGAGATATTACCTCCGACTGGTCAGAATGGCCATCATCAAAAAGTCTACAAACAATAAGTGCTGGAGAGGGTGTGGAGAAAAGGGAGCACTCTTGCACTGTTGGTGGGAATGTAAACTGATACAGCCACTATGGAAGATTGTATGGAGATTCCTTTAAAAAGTAGGAGTAAAACCACCATATGACCCAGTAATCCCATTCCTAGGCATATATTCTGAGGAAACCAAAATTGAAAAAGACACATGTATCCCATTGTTCACTGCAGCACTATTTACAATAGCTAGAACATGGAAGCAACGTAGGTGTCCACTGACAGATGAATGGATAAAGAAGCAGTGGTACATACACACAATGGAATATTACTCAGCTGTATAAAGGAATGCATCTGAGTCAGTTCTGTGAGGGGAATGAATCTAGAACCTATTATACAGAGTGAAATGAGTCAGAAAGAGAAAGGTAAATATCATATTCTATCATATATATACGGAATCTAGAAGAATGGTACTGAAGATTTACTTGCAGGGCAGCAGTGGAGAAACAGACACAGAGAATAGACTTGTGGACATGGGGAGAGGGGAGGAGAGGGTGAGACGTATGGAAAGAGTAACATGGAACTGACATCACCATATGTAAAATAGATAGCCAATGGCAATTTGCTATATGGTTCAGGAAACTCAAACAGGGGCTCTGTATCAACCTAGAGGGGTGGGATGGGGAGATGGGAGGGAGGCTCAAAAGGGAGGGGATATATGTGTACCTATGGCTGATTCATATTGAGGTTTGACAGAAAACAAAATTCTGTAAAGCAATTATCCTTCAATAGAAAAATAAATTTTTAAAAAAATCATGAACACTAAAAGGAAACATGTAACTCGGACTGAGAGCTATACAGGAATCGTACTTTGAGGAAGACTGGAAGGTAGCCTGGCTAAAAAAGAAGCAGAGGAGAGCCTCGGACACCACAAAATCACCAAAACATGAAAATTCATGTCAGTGTCATAGGGGTGCGGGGGGAGACAAAAGTAAGGCAACATGGACCAAAAAAAAAAAAAAAACTGGCTTAAAACTCACCATTCAGAAAACAAAGATCATGGCATTCGGTCCCGTCACTACATGGCAAATAGATGGGGAGACAGTGGAAACAGTGACAGACTTTATTTTCTTGGGCAACAAATCCACTGCAGATGCTGATGGCAGCCATGAAATTAAAAGACATTTGCTCCTTGAAAGAAAAGCTATGACAAACCTAGACAGTGTATTAAAAAACAGAGACAAAGGTCCATCTAGTCAAAGCCATGATTTTTCCAGTAGTCATGTATGGATGTGAAAGTTGAACCACAAAGGAGGCTGAAGAATTGATGTTTTTGAACTGTGGTGTTGGAGAAGACTCTTGAGAATCCTTGGACTGCAAGGAGATCCAGCCAGTCCATCCTAAAGGAGATCAGTCCTGAATATTCACTGGAAGGACTAATGCTGAAGCTAAAGCTCCAATACCTTGGCCACCTGATGCGAAGAGCCAACTCATTGGAAAAGAACCTTGATGCTGGGAAAAATAGAAGGCAGGAAGATAAGGGGATGAGAGGATGACATGGTTCGTTGGCATCACCAACTCAGTGGATTTGAGTTTGAGCAAGCACCGGGAGATGGTAAAGGACAGGGAAGCCTGGCATGCTGCAATCCATGGGGTCACAAAGAGTTGGACATAGCCACTGATCAACAACAAAAATTAAAAGACTGATTTATTTTAGAAAAAATCATGAGGAAATTTGTGAAATAGATGTCCTCCTATATCAGATTAGAAAGTATTCTTTTACTTCTATGTTATTAAGATTTATTATCATTAATAGGTATTGAAGTTTATGAAATGCTTTTTCAGCAACTCTCAGTTATTTTTATGAATTGTTGGACTTGATATGTTAGGAGTTTTCCCCATGATTGTTTTCATGAGTGAAATTAGCCTGTACCTTTTCATATTGTCCTTTACTGGTATCAGAACAAGTTTATATTTGGTTTCAGAAAATGAAGTAGGGAGTGTTCCTCTGTATCTCTTTCTGATGTAGTGCATACTAGATTGAAATTGCAAGTTCTTTTTTTTTTTTTTTTCTTATTTTCGTTTTTTGAAATTGCAAGTTCCTTGAAAGTTTGTTTGAGCTCATTAGTAAGACCATCAGAACATAGTGTTTACTTTGTGCTGTGTGCTTAGTCGCTCAGTCGTGTCCTGTTCTTTGCGACCCCATAGAGTGCAGCTGACCAGGCTCCTCTGTCCTTGAAATTCTCCAGGCAAGAATATTGGAGTGGGTTGCCATTCTCTTCTCCAGGGGATCTTCCCAACCCAGGGGTCGAACCCAGGTCCCCCACACTGAAGGTGACTTTACCAGCTGAGCCACCAGGGAAGCCCAATAGGAATATCTTAAAATCCTACCTATAGACTATTGAAATTTTTCATTTTTCTTGAGTTTGTAATTTTTCCTAGGAATTTGTCTCTTGTTGACTTCACTCTTCTTTTTTAAGAAGTTTTCTTTTTAAAACTTGGTTTTGCCAGTTTTATTACTCTGTACTCCCTTTGCCTTTATATCTTTGTTTTGCATTTAATTTCTGCTCTACTTTTATTATTCCCTTTTGTTTTAATTTTATTCTATTACTTTTAACTTCTTAAAGTACAGGATTAAGAAGTTCCCAAACCTCCCGAGTTCACAGAGTCCTTAATATCTCAGCGGTTTTCTCTTGGTGCCCCTTGTGCTACTTCTTGAGTAGTTAAGGCCAGCTTAATATGTCTTGGTATTCTTGAAACTGAATAGCCATTTGACAAAAATACACATACATTGAAAAAATTAATACTTGTATTTCATCTTTAAATAACTACAATCATTTACTAATGGAATGTGTGCTCTTGTCAAGTACTGCATTGTGCTACCTACGTATCCTGTTCCATCTTGCTGTTAGCTTAGTTCTTACGTTTAAATCACAGCAACTGCTAAATACCCAGCCTCCCAGAGGTATGTTGTTGATAGTAATGTAGCACAATCTAATGTTAAAAATGTGAATTACCTCAAGCTAGTTCATGTAGTGTCAAGAGATGTTGAAAGATATTGTGTTTTCTCTGACCATTAAAACTATAGCATGTCACTCCTGTGATTTTAATGTAGTACCTCAGGATGACTCATCTCACAGTTTAGGAACCAACCATGGTTCTAAACATTCTTTTTAATTACTGCATAGTATTTCATGGTGTAGCTGCAATGCAGTTTTTTTTTTTTCCAAGTATTTCCCTATTGATGGGAAATCACACTCTGTCCATTTTTTTTCCCATCTTAAACAAAGCCTCAGTAAATAGCACATGTCTTTGTTTACTGTTTTATATTTCTGTGGGTTAGATTCCTAGGAATGGAGTTGCTTCAGAGTGTGTGTGTGTGTGTTTGTATATTTGTGTACGGTGTATATATGGGCTTCCTGGGTGGCTCAGTGGTAAAGAATCCACCTGTATATGTGTGTGTTTGTGTGTGTGCTCATATGTGTATGTTCTTCAGTTGTTAAGTCATGTCCTACTCTTTGAAATCCTATGGACTGTAACCCTCCAGGCTCCTCTGTCCCTAGGATTTCCCAGGCAAAAATGCTGGAGTGGCTTACCATTTCCTCCTCCAGGGGATCTTTCTGACCCAGAGATTGAACCTACATCTCCTGCACTGACAGCCACCTGGGAAGCCCTGATGGGAAATTCCGTGGACAGAGGAGCCTGGTAGACTATAGTCCACAGAGTTGCAAAGGTCAGACATGACTGAGCACCTGAGCACACATGCACACACACATATAGTTTGAATAGATACGCCAGACTGCTTTTCAAAAAGGCTGTTATATGTTTCATGTTTCTGCCAACATTTATTGATGATATATTCTTTGCCCTTTGACATATGGGCACAATTATATGGCAAAAAATATGTATAAAGGATTTTGTTTAGTTTACTTCTGATCAGCTAGAGTGGTACTTGACCCATGAAAATTTTAAATAAATTTCAATGTGTGAATTAGGAATAAACGAATCAACCAACCAAGCAATCAACAATCTCATTGTTCTTTGAATTTGCTGTTATTCAACTTGTACTAAATTTTAGCATCAATTTAGATGCTTGACCTTTCTGTAATTGTTTTCCTGTGATTTGCTTATGCATATACCTCTTACTTATTTTCCTTTTTGGTTATTTGACTTTTGCTAGCCATTTTGCAAGAGCACCTTGTTTAATATACATATTGCCTTTGCAGACTTTTTCCCAAATACATTTATTTATCTGTTGGCTTTGTATTTTATCTTCTGCTATAGAGAAACTCAATTTTTTGCTCAGGTTTTGGCTGTTCTTTTATATATATATATAGGCTTTGTATTTTCTGTCTATATAATTGAGTATTTTTTTCATTCCCAATGTATAAATGTTGCCTAAATGTTCTTGCAAGATTCTTATTCCATCTGGAATCTATTTTTATAATTACATAGTATATCATAAGTGTCTAATTTTATTTTCTTCCAAAAGGATAGCCAGTTAATGTCAGCACAATTTATTAAATAATTCATAGCTTTACTGCTGAATTGAATTATCACATTTGTCATATATTGAATTCTCAGAATATACTATAACTTATTTCTAGATATATTGTTCCAATACATGGATATTTATATATATCCAAATGGCAGCCCACTCCAGTACTCTTGCCTGGAAAATCCCATGGACGGAGGAGTGTGGTAGGCTACAGTCCATGGGGTCACAAAGAGTCAATCATGACTGAGCAACTTCACTTCACTTCACTTCTTCTTCAAACCATACTATATTGATTTAAGGAACTTACTGATACCTGATAAAGCAAATTATCCTACAGTGATATTCTTTTTTGTATTTTTTTAGCCATTCCTAACCCCTGATTCTTTCATATAAACATTAAGATAATAATATTCAATTCCAAAAAATTCCATTAGAATTGAGAATGCAAGCTAATTGAAATTCATTTAATTTTTATGTCAATTTGGGGAAAGTTAATATTTTATGATATTAAGTCTTCCAATGGACTTCCCTGGTGGCTCAGTCAGTAAAGAAGCTGCCTGCAGTATTGGAAACCCAAGTTCGATCCCTGGGTCGGAAGATCCCCTGGAGAAGGAAATGGCAACCCACTCCAGTATTCTTGCCTGGAGAATTCCATGGACAGAGGATCCTGGCAGGATCGCAAAGAGTCTGACACAACTGAGTGACTAACTCTTTTTGCCAAGTCTTCCCAACCAATAAGTGCTCCATTTTTAAAGTTTTGTTTTATGCTGTTTAATTAACTTTTAAAGTTTACTGCTTATAAGTTCTTTCCTTTGTTAAATGTTTTATTCCCTAGTATTTGATAGTTTATATTGCTATTGTGAATGAAGTGCTTTTCCCATTTGCATTTACTTTTTCTAAAAAGTAAAGCTATTGATTTTCTATACTTTATTTCTATCCATTTTACCAAGTTCTCTGATTATTTTCAGCTTTCTATTACAGTGTTTGGGTTTTCTAAACATATAATAGTATGAGTTCCCCAAAATGATAGTTTTATTTCCTGTTTGCCAGTGTTTGCACCATTTATTTATTTCATTTTCATGTCTTATTCTATTTCCCAGAACCTCCAACACAGTGTTGAATAAAAATTTCATGAAAGTCATCCATGTCTCATTCATGATTGAAATGGTTAGTGCTTTGTGACTTAGGGTAATATTTATTATTTGGCTTTAATAGATATTCCTTATTATATTTAACTAGTTTTCTTCTATGTCTGTTTTATTTAGCTATTTTATATATATATTTACATATATATATATATAGGTTGATAAATATTTTATGGCTTTAAACCACCTATTATAGTAATATGGTTTTCTCACCCTTGGGTTGATAAAATGGATTCAGTTCAGTTCACTGGCTCAGTCATATCCAACTCTTTACGACCCCATGAACTGCAGCATACCAGGCCTCCCTGTCCACCACCAACTCCTAGAGTTTACCCAAACTCATGTCCATTGAGTTGGTGATACCATCTAACCATCTCATCCTCTGTCGTCCCCTCCTCCTCCTGCCCTTAGCCCTTCCCAACATCAGGATCTTTTCCAATGAGTCAGCTTTTCGCATCAGGTGGCCAAAGTATTAGAGTTTTAGCTTCAACATCAGTCCTACCAATGAACACCCAGGATTGATTTCCTTTAGGATTGACTGGTTGGACCTCCTTGCAGTCCAAAACACTCTCAAGAGTCTTCTCCAACACCACAGTTCAAAAGCATCAATTCTTCAGCACTCAGCTTTCTTTATAGACCAACTCTCACATCCATACATGACCACTAGAAAANTCCCCCACCCCACACCATCTCCCTGGATCATCCCCATGCATCAGTCCCAAGCATCCTCTTTCTTGAGATTGCTTTGGCTATTCAGGGTCATTTGTGGTTCCATAGAAATTTTAGGATTTTTTTTTTTTTTTTGATCTGTGAAAAGTGCCATTGGAATTTTAATAGAGATTACATTGAGAAAATAATATCTTCATTGTAATTTAAGTGAGGTTTTAAGAGGAAGCAAATTTAGATGTGTATTTTGGAATTAAGCAAATTCAGATGTATATAAAATTTTCAGCTTTAGTCACCCACACAGTATAGTCAAAATGTATTAGAATGACATCAAAGCCATGCTTTCCTTTCTAGGCTTATATTTAGCACCACATGTCATCTTACTAGTTTAAATTTCACTCAACGACCTTCCTTATAGTACAGTGACCAAACTCTGTTTTGCCTTTGTACCTTGTTCAGCTGCTTTGTACTGTAATGCCCATTGCCCTTCAACTTCCCCCATTTCTGGTGAACATATCATTGAAGCCTCAGTTCAACTTTTACCTTTCATGTCTTTCTCAGGTAAAAATGGCCATCTCCTATATACTCTTCCTCGTATAATTATATATAGGTTTCCCTGGTAGCTCAGCAGTAAAGAATCTATCTGCAATGCAGGAGTCGTGGGTTCAATTGCTGGGTTGAGAAGATCCCCCAGAGGAGGGCATGGCAACCCACTCAAGTATTCTTGTGGGGAAAACCCCATGGACAGAGAGCCTGCTGGGCTACAGTTCATGGAGTCGCAAAAGAATCAGGCACAACTGGGTCAACTGAGCACTTATATACTACTCTTACCTTGCCTGGAGAATCCCATGGACAGAGGAGCCTGATGGGCTACAGTTCATGGAGTCGCAAAAGAATCAGGCACAACTGGGTCAACTGAGCACTTATATACTACTCTTACCTTGCCTGGAGAATCCCATGGACAGAGGAGCCTGATGGGCTACAGTCCATAACGTTGCAAAGAGTCGGACATGACTGAGGTGACTTAGCACACACACACCATGAGCACTAATGAGTTTTTTTGTAACATTTTGAACTGAACTTTTAACATGCGGTAAACTGGACTATTTCAGGAGTACAACTTGATAACTTTTTAACATGTGTATGGACCTTTGAAACCATCACCATAATCAAGATGATGAATTCTGTATCTGCCTCACACTGCATGCTTCAGTGAAATTCACTTAGCTTGAATCTCGCTGCAATAATTGGCTGAACTTTAAGCAGGCATTGAGGCCAGGAGTCAGAGATACACTTTTAAAGGGGTAAGGAAAATCAATTAGGTACAGACACTTGGCCCGTAAGGTGGTTCATTCCAAAGGTCACTGCTCAATCCCTCTTCCTGCAGTTCACAGCATGACAGCCATGCGCCAAAAGGAACCAGGCTAGAAAGTGGTCTGCAAGCTTTTTTAGAGTCAAGAAGACATGCTCCTTTCTATATAACTTTTCATTCTTTAAGGTTTTTGACAGGCTCAAAAATTTCACAACCACAGTAAACAGTTGCCATTATTTTTCTGTGTACTACAAATTTATTTGGACTGAAATATTCTGGATTTTCAGAGAGTCTCACCATAGCAAAATAATCTTACACTTGATTTAAATCTCTTAGGCTGTCTGTGAAATTCACTTCTGGTCTTGTCTATGTTGTTGTTTAATTAGGGTAGAGCAGGTTTTACAGTTTGAGAAATGACTTTTCTGTCAATAATGACTGATACTTTCTGTATCAGAAAGTCATTCAGCCAAGGTTTTGACCCCTGCCGTGGCCTCTTGAGACACTTCTCGTTAGAGATGAAGTAATGTAATTTTAAGGACACTCTTTCCTAATGCAGTCTGTTACGAACACGTTTTGAGCCTAACATTGTGTTCTGTAAACTTCATGCAACTAGTTTCTAGAATCTACCCTTGTAGCCAAAATATTTGTGGAGGATGTTTGCCTAGATAGCCAGAAAAAGAGACATTCTCCTTCTTGATGAATATTTTAATAATTGAAGCTATTGAAATTATAAATGGGAGTCAAAGAGTTTTGAAAAAGAAGAAACAAAAAAAAGATCCTTAGAGATTATTGAGTACCAGTTTTTTTAGATGAAGAAATGAAGGTCCAGAGAGGTGAAGTAATTTCCTCAAGCTCACAGGACCAAATAGTGACATACTGAGAATAAATATACAGTCTTAATGTTGTTCAGTTCTGTGATTTTCCAATATGTTACACATAGTCTTTAAACAATAGAAAGTTTTTGGTCTGTGACCATAAAGACATTTCTTTAGATTTATTTAAAGGAAATTTTCAAATTCACTTAAATAAAGTAGCTCAATATTGGGAAACTTATCTTGAGGCAAAACATAATGCTTTTCTTAAAATCATTAGGCCTCATTTCCAATGCAGAATATATAGATATGTATATGTGTGTGTGTGTGTGTGTGTGTGTGTGTGTGTGTGTGTATATATATATATAATCATGTTTATCCTTTATATATATTTTAAAAAATACCTCTAAAACCATATGTAAAATAGCCATTAACTGGCATATAAAAGGAAAAAATTAGAGATGTGAAAGGAAAGACATTAATCCAAGAGCTTATTCATCTTTCAGTTCAGCTCAGATGCCTCTTATTCATAAAGCCTTTTCTGATTGCTGTGGTGGAATCACTCCCTCCTCTGTGCTTCCCTAACAGCTTTTCTTGCTTCTCCTGTGGCATGTTGAACACACTGATTTTCATTAGCTCTTGTTAGTCCTGTCTGCTGGTTCCACTACCTTCTAAACAGTGTCAAATGGAGATCATATGTATTAGCTGAAAAAATGAAAACATGTAAGTACAAACCAAATAACACAAACTTATTTCTTCTCAACATGTAGATTTTAGTCTAAAGAATTTGGTGGCAGTTACTTTAAGCAAATGTAGAGTAAATCAAATAACACAAAATACTTCACACTTTCACCTAAATCTAAAGTCAGATATAGCCCTATTTTTCTAGAATGGTACAAAGTTGAATCAGAAGAGACAGTACTGGTACATTGTAAGCCAGTAGTTCTCAAAGTTTAGCATGTATTGGAATAACTGAAGAGGTTGTTAATACACAGAATGCTGATCCCCACACCAAGATTGCAAATTCAAGTGGGCTGGAAGTAGAGCCTGCGTATTTGTGTGTTTAACAGGGTCCCGGGTCATACTACTACTGCTAGTCCAGGAAACTCATTTTCTGAAATGCTATCTTAGCCAAATAGACTAAGAAGAGAGGAGAGGCAAGTTGAAGAAGAGAAGGAAAGAAGCATGGCAGTGTGTACAGTGAGTGGGAAGATTCAGGAAAGGAGCAATGTGGAGACCTGACAAAACACTGAAACATTGAAAAATAAGGCCTGTCTCCACTGCTTGCCTCCCTAACTGGGGTACCACTGATCTGACACCTAGTCATTCTGAAATAGAGGAACTGGGCACCACAGCCAAACTCACTCTTTACCAGCCAGTCAGTAGTATTTCAGAAAATCAGCCTCCTTCTCCAGCCAACCTTTTGAAAGCAGTGCTTGAGGGACAACTTTCCCACACAACACTAAAATCTCATGGAGCAAAAGGCAAATCATAAGGAAATCTTAGATGATGTCTTTTTTTCACATATAAAGAAATGAAAACCTTATCTGATGGAAAAGAGTCTAATCTGCTACCTGATCACAAAATTCCCTTATGTGCATGCTGTGAAAGACAGATGAGGCACCTATGAAGGAATATATGTGCTTATATTAGTGCTCAGATGTCTATAGTGGGTCTCATAAATGACACAAAACTAATAGCTTTTTTCTGTATCAGGAGCTTTTCCTGCCTTTGCCTTTCCCCCTTGTACCTTTCTCCCTCTACTCCTGTCCAAAGCTTAGTTTCCCAACTTAGAATATATTCTTTCTACATCTCAATTGTGCCTGTCTTTTCTTTAATGTGTGTATATATATATATATTCCTGATGAGTCTTCTCCAGCAAGAATTCCTCTCTTTTTTCCAGTAACCTTGCTATTTCTTTTCTCATGTCCAGCACCTTCACAGTTTCTGCAACCCTTACTGCCTTTTCTCAGCTAGTGAGTCCTATATTGTATGTTTGTGTGTTATTTAGGAAAGATACACTCAGAAAGAAAAAAGCCTGATTTTTTTTTCCAGAGAATTCTGGCCATTGGTGTGATTTGTTTTCCCCAAGAAAGCAGTAGGAATTAAGTAAATATTTGATTGATTGTTCAGTTTCAGGGCTAACTCTCACATCCTTTGAAAAATACCATGGCTCTGTGTGTGGGTGTGTGTTTGTGTTCATTCCAAAAGTTTTGTAGAAGAAAGATACATAGTTCTTTAAAATGTTTAATTAAGACCTGAAAGAGAATTTTCTAATAGTCCATCATGTCAGTTATTTGACAGGTAGACTTTAGTGTTCCAAAATAAAAAAAACTAGACTTAATTTCTACTTGAGATTTAAGGACCAAGGTATATGTCACTAATATTTACACAGTGTTGCCTAATGAATTATACATGGTCGTTACCTGTCCTAATACACTGGCCTACTTACTAAATTTTATTTCTTATTTCTTCAGTGACTAAATGACTGTGTAAGACAAAAATAAAATTTTTTTTTAATGAAGAAGAGGCTGTTTTGAATTCTCTTGCTGAAAAATCACATAGCTAGGAAATGTAAAGGAAAATATATTAAAATATTCTAACAATGGTAGCATAAAGAAACTTCCAGAAATTATAAACTCTAGAATGACCTAACTTGGGGCTCCTGGTCACTTACCTCCACACATTTACTTCCATTTCCCTTCTGAAACTCAACTAGAAGTGATAGTATAGAAATTTTTTTAAAGATAAACAGAAATCAACAAGCACAGAGAAAACAGGTAAAGAAAAGTTAGCACAAAAATTTTTAAAGACAGCAGAGTTAAATGATTTAATGGACATGAGAAAGGTACAATTAGGAAGACAGAAAAAAGCAGAGAAGCAGTCTGATTTATACTACAGAACTCTGCACAGGCTCAGAAGTTGGTTGGAGTAAAGAAATTATATCGGTGGTGAAAGCCCAAACAAGGATAGTAAATATGAAGAAGAGGAAATAAATGATGAAAATGTGATGAAGACAGAACTAACATTAATTGATTCAAGTTCAAGAGGACAATAATTGTATAACTGTTTAATGCAGAGCCCCTGGCACAATGTACCTAGTTCAACTAAAGATATTTGTTGAATGGATAGATGGAAGCAGGATCACATTGGAAGCATCATCTTGATATCTGATTGAATGTGAGGGTATGACGTTATACAAAGGTTCCTGGCTGGTTGACTGAATAGATGCTTGTCCTTTTTACCAAGTTAATATGGAAGAGTATCAGGCTTGAAGGTGGGTATGAGAGGTGGAGATCATTCAGTTTAAGATATATTAAATGTGAGATCTTTACAACAGATCGAAAGAGCCCAGTCTGCTGGAGCTAAGGAGAGTTTTCTGTGCTAGAAATAGAGCGGCACTGTATCTCACAGAAATGGTTGAGGCAGCCTAAGGAAAATTGGCAGTCAAAGAGACGAGATCTAAGGGTGAAAAAATAACTAAATAAATTAGAAATACTGACATTTAAGGAGTGGGCAGAATAATAAAAACTAAAACACTGAGATGAAAGATCCATAAGGAAAGGAATAAGAGGAGAAAAATGGGGTCATGGAGGCCAAGGTAGGAAGTTAAGAATGAAGTGAAAATAGAATGCAGCCCACAGTGGTAGAGTAGGAGACTGAATTCACCTCTTCCCGTGGGCACACCAAAATTACGGCTATTTACAGAGTAACTATTGATGAGAAAGACTGGAAGACTAACAGAAAAGATTTTCTGTAACTGAAGTTTTAAAGACAAATCCACAGCAAATCAAGTAGTAGGGAGAGACTGAATATAGTCACGACCCATACCACCAGGCGGGCAGCCACAAATGGGAGGATAATTACAATTACCAGGGTTCTCCCCAAGGAGTGAGTAGGCCAAGCTCCCCACCCCTGGACTCCTACACTGGGAAGATGAGCCCCCAGAATGTCTGACTTTAATTAAGGCCAGCAGGGCTTACTTTCTAGAGAGCCAGAGGGCTGTGGGAAATAGAGACTCTTCAAGGGTGCACATGAAATCTCACATGCTCCAGTACCCGAGGCAGAAGCAGTAATTTGAAAGGAGTCTGGGTTGGGCCCACCTGCTGATCTGGGAGAGCCTCCCATCGAGGCAGGAAGCAAGTTGAGCTTACCTTGAAGACATAGACACTAGCAGCAACCATTTTGAGAGCTTGTTTTACCACGTGGAAACTAGTGCTGGCAAGTGCCATTTTGGAATCTTCTTCTTTGTAGCTTATTAGCACCAGGACCCAGCCCATAGCCACCTTGGAATGTGACCCTGTCTACCAGGGAGCCCCGGACCTGGCCCCACATACCATTTTGCCATCACTAGCCCTGGGATCCCCCAGGGCCCTGCAGTTACAGACCCCAGGACCCACGTCCACCTACCAATCAGCAAGCACCAGCCCCTAGACCCCCTGGGCCTTGGCCCTACCATCAGCAGGCCAACACCAGCTCTTAGACACCTCGGATCACTCAGGCAGCTATCCCAGGATCCAGCCTCTGAGGCCAAAAAGGAATAGCATGATATAAAGTGATGAAAGGGGAAAATCTGCAACCAAGAATATTCTACCCAGCAAGGCTTTCATTCAGGTTTGAAGGAGAAATCAAAAGTTGTAGAAACAAAAGCTCAAAATGAGTTCAAAACCACCAAACTAGCTTTACAAGAAATGTTAAATGGACGACTTCTAAGCGAAAAAGAAAAGGTCACAACTAGTAACATGAAAATTACAAAAAGAAAAATCTAATTGGTAAAGGCCAAATATACAGTAAAAGTAGTAAAGCGAAGCCATGTATAAAGATAGTAGTAAGTTTAAAAGCAAAAGTAGTAAAATCATCTATCCATGATAAGTATTTAAGGGATACACAGAACAAAAAAAATGTAAAATGTGTTATCAAAAACAGTAAATACAGGGGCAATGAAAGTTGCTCCGCTGTGTCTGACTCTTTGCAACCCCATGGTCTGTCCATGGAATTCTCCTTGCAAGAATACCGGAGTGGGTTGCCTGCCATTCTCTTCTCCAGGGGATCTTCGTGAACCAGGGATCAAACCCGGATCTCCTGCAGTTCAGGCAGATTCTTTACCCTCTGAGCTACAGGAGATTTCCAAATGCAGGGATTGAGGGGTGAGAAAAATGCGGGGTAGTTACAGTGTATTTATGGGGGAAGTGTACGGTAAGAAATGGGCTTTCCTGGTGGCTCAGCAGTAAAGAATTTGCCTGTTATGCCAGAGATGTGGAAGGAGCTGCAGTTTTGATCCCAGGGTTGGAAAGATCCCGTGGAGAAGGAAATGGCAATCCACTCCAGTATTCTTGCCTGGGAAATCCTGTGGACAGAGGAGCCTGGCAGACTGCAAAAGAGTTCAACATGACTTAGCGACTGAATGACAACAGGGTAAGAAACAGATGAGGGAGATTAAGGGGTACAAATTTCCAGGTACAAAAAAGTCACAGTAGGAAATGTACAGTGTGGGAAATATAGTCAATAACTATGTAATAAAATATTTGGTTTTATAGTGTAACTTATCCTGGTGTTCAGTTGGAAATGTATAGAAATATCAAATTGCTGTTGTGTAACAGAAACTAACACTATTATAGACCAATTATACTTCAAATGGATTTGTGTTTACCAGCAGTGGAAGGTCAGAGGAGGGGAAATTGAATGAAGGCAGTCAAAAAATACAAAATCCCAGTTATAAGTACGAGGAATGTAGTGTACAATATGATGAGTATAATTGACACAGCTGTTTGTTGTATTTGAAAGTTGTTAAGAGAGTAAATCCTGAATTCTTGTCACAAAAATATAACTTTGTTTCTTTAATTTGACATCTATATGAGATGACAGATGTTCACTAAATGATATTGTTTGAAATGACTATATAGAAGTAAAGTTAATTTATATGAATAAATATACAATTTGTGACTTGGAAAATAAAGACACCAAAATTTTACATTGGTTGTATAACAGTCATGGGATTTATCACAAGATATTTTGGGGTTTTTTTTTTTTTTTTTTTTCCTACTTAACCTGCATTTCCTAGATCTTTTATAATGAAATGGAAGTGTGTGGGTTTTTTAAGGGAAAGTAGTGTTTTAAAAAAGATAAAATATGTGTTTAATCTTAACAAATGGTATAGAGGTTAAATTAAATGTCTAAACATAATCCATTNGGTTTTTTTTTTTTTTTTTCCCACTTAACCTGCATTTCCTAGATCTTTTATAATGAAATGGAAGTGTGTGGGTTTTTTAAGGGAAAGTAGTGTTTTAAAAAAGATAAAACATGTGTTTAATCTTAACAAATGGTATAGAGGTTAAATTAAATGTCTAAACATAATCCATTTGGTTGGCAAGTAAGAGGTGGAAAGTGGTGACCTTTGCCAGTGAAAGTGGGGGTAGGAAGTTCAAAAGGCCAAAGCCAATCTAGAGAGGGTTGATTTTCTGTCCAGTGCCTAGTTTTCTGTTGTCATTAAGGAATAAACTCAGAATTTGCAAACATTGTTTTCTTAGGATTCCCAGAAATGCTTTCATGCTACTGTCCTGACCTTATATAACACTTTACATTTCATTGAGTGTTTCCTTATCAGTGCCTCAGGAAAAATACATGTAACTGTAGGATTGATAATTCCTTGCCTATTTATTTTTTAAGGATGGTTAGATGTGGTTGAGTCTGACTTTTTACATATTTCATTCATTGTATGGAATCTGATTTTGACTTTCAAGAAGATTTTCATAAATAATGCTGCTAATGAGTCTTAAAAGTTTTTCCCAGTATCCATTTTTAACTCTTTACAAAGATATTCCAAAATATTCTTACTGAAACTAAGAGCTATTTAAGTTTTTTCTAATCATATGTTATCATTATTTTTATAATATAAATCATGAGGAAAATTGTCTCTAATTATTACTATTTACAGTAATTAGATATATAAGTATTTGATTATTTTATCTTTTGCTAATGTTACAAAGGCAACTGATAACCTATGGGTTAAAATGCTAAAAACAGTGACTTCCATGGCGGTCCAGTGGTTAAGACTCCGTACTTTCAATGCAAGGTGTTTGATCCCTGGTCAGGCAGCTAAGATCCCACAAGCTGCACAGCACAGCCAAGAAAAAAAAATGCTGAAAAGAGCTGTTTGTTTTCCTTTATAACCTCACTTACATAATCAATACATGAAGGCTTTTCTAATGTAAAAGCCTTTTCTATAGGTTTTATTTATTAGTTCTAAATCAGATTTATAATTCATTTCCTTTTTTTTGTCACAGGAATTTAAAGTATGGTCTTTGGAGGGGTGAGAGTATAGGAAAACAAAAAATATGTTATAGTAGCTACCTTGAAACTGTAAACTATATAAATTATTAATGTTATCTCTTCATGGCTACATCCACTAGCTTTTTCTTGCTTTGAAGATAGAGGAAGCAGTTTATCAACTAGAATTTCTTCTTGAAGCACTGACTTTCCTTAGCTCCATGATGAAACATTTTCTACATATCCTTGTACCTTTTTGGCCATTCTTTTTCCATCTCTTAAAGCTCATCCTTCTCCACTTGGCCTTTAATTTTTAAAGCTTCATATTCTTTTTTTTTTTTCTGTCTCATTCTATACTTACTTCAAGGATGATCTTTTTCCCATGTACAACTTAATCTGCTACCTCTATGTTGATGACTCTTAGAAGTTTATTTTCTACCCCAGACCTTTGTTGTGAGCTCTACATCTTTATATCCAGCTAGGTGCCTGATATCTCATTTTCATGTGTCAAAGACGGTCAGCTTTACAAACTAAGCTCATGATGATGAATTTCCTTTACCCCTCAACTCTCAAACCTGATTCCCTCTCACCATTCCCAATCGTGGCAAATGGTGCCACAACTGATCCAGTTATGCAAACTAAAACCTAAGAGTCTTCCTTGATGCCATGTTCTTCATCTTCAACACCAAGTCATATTGATTTTCACCCCATAGGAACCTTTTGACACGATCCTCTTCCCTCTCCCTCCATCTATGATACCCCTATCAAAGCTACCACCATCTCTCCTAGACTGCTGTAATATTTGTCTAAACATTCTTCCCCCATCCATTTTTGTTCTGGCCTAAATGCATTCATCATCCTATTGCCAGTAGTGATCTTTTCAAACTACAGATCTCTCTTAGCTGGTTGTTGTTGTTCAGTCGCTCAGTCATGTCCAACTCTTTATGACACCATGGACTGCAACACGCCAGACCTCCCTTTCCTTTACCATCTCCCAAAGCCTGCTCAAACTCATGTCCTTTTAGTCAGTGATGCCATCCAACCATCTGGTCCTCTGTTGTGTCCTTCTCCTCCTTCCTTCAATTTTTCCCAGCATCAGGGTCTTTTCTAACAAGTCAGCTCTTCACATCAGGTGGTCAAAGTATTGGCGCTTCAGCAGCATTATCCTATAGCCAGTAGATCTTTTCAAGCTACATATCTCTGTTAGCCTGGGTTCCCCAGAAAACAATGTGTGTACTACTATTTTATTAGGAAATTGTTTCAGGTTGGAAACATATTCTGAGGCAGAGTTTAGTTCAAAGGATGTTTGTTAGGGAGTGATCTTTGGATTAACACCTGTAGGAGGGAAGGGAAAAAAATAGAAATGGGCAAAAGAAGAAGTCAGGCAACATTGTGGGCTCAAGGTTAGTCTCATTCTAACCCACGCAGAGCTCTGGGGCTGGAGTTGACCCACATTATGTGAGAGTAGCTGGGTATGGACACAAACCTTGATCAGTCATTGAATATTTACTGCTTCAGGAAGGGCTGTTGACAGCATTGCCGAGTCATGGCAGCAACAAGCCCTTCCTTGAAGGGGTATTTGGATAAGGCATTGTCATGTTCATTCCTTGTGCTGCTCGCCTCCACTTCTACAACAGTATTCAGAAGCAGTTCCTCCAGAATTCTAGTGTGCCTTTCTTGCTGGGGGAAACTGAGAAGAGGGTAAGTGGGGAAAACGTTAGCCCCTGCAGATGTAGCTGATGGCAGGAATGCAAATGATGCTAACCTCTCTTCTTATGACACACCATCATCCTGGAGGGGTCTTAGCCTCAGGTCACCCGTCTTTCTCAGCCCAGAGTTGTTGCACTGGTTCATTTTCCATCAGAATTTAGCAAAGAAGTACCAAGAGGTACCCAAGGACTTAACCTGGGTACCAGACATTCCTCCTTGCTCCCACTGTATGACATTAGCCCTACCTCCCTGGCATTCAGGTTCAGTTTTTTGGGGTTTTTCTTGCCAAGATGATGGCTCCTCTTGTCTGCCAGTTCCTTGGCAACAGCTGTAGTTTACAGATTAATGAGATTCTTGTTTTGTCCCCTAGTAAAATTTGTTCCTCCTTTGGGGAATAGAATCCGTAACCTTGTACAGCTCAAAATTATAGCAATGTAAAGTGCAAATTCTCTAAGTGGGTCACTGTGGTAGTAAGCAGGGCTTCTTAATTCTTGGGTCTGCTACAGAGCCCTTTCTTGTTCTGGGTCCTAGTTCAGAGTTCTGTTCAGAGCTGGCGGCTTTCTGTGTCACCTGGTGTGAGCCTGTACAGGAGTCCCAGATGTGAAATATGCTTTCATCATAGCCATAAGAGGCCTACCAGAATTTGTGCTTCCTTCCTCGTTTCCTCATGATGACAGATACTTCTTTGAATGAGGTGTCCCAGCAGGCTGGAGCCTTTAGAATGTTTATCTCCCATCTTCTGCAGTGCTTCTCCCATCTTGCATCTCACCAAGATTTCCAACATGGTGGCCGCTTCTAGCTCATCCAGCCGGATTAGCATGGTGTCATCAATGTAGTAGATCAGCATAATGTTCTAGGTGACATTTAATGTCCAAGTTTCTTCCAACTAAATTTGGTTGGGAGGGGAATTTAATTAACATATTCCTGAGGGAAAATTGTAAATACTTAATTACCATTGTCCATTTCATGTAAATACAGACTGTTTCAGATCCTCCTCTGTGATAGAGAATTTATTCACCAAATCATTGGCCACATGCAACATTCCTGCCACCATAATCTGCAGTAGCAAAGACAACGTGTCTTTATTATATAACTGCCATGGGAGCTTCCTCATGGTTGAATTTGTTGTAGTCTACTTTTATACTTTTGTATCTGTCTGGTTTCTGCAGACACAAGACTGGAGAATTAAATAGAGCTGTGACAGAGACCATCACTCCTGCATCCTTTAAATCATTAAGAGTGGAACTAATTTGCACTGTTACCACCAGTAAATCCATTTAAAATAGGAACTAAAGTTTCATACCAAATAGTGGGGGAAGCATTTGATATATTATATTTAAAAGAAGAAATATAAAATTCTATTTTAATAAATATTTAGGTTATTTTTACCATGTGCTGATACTTTTAGAACCAAAGTATGAATCTCACTTTCCTTGGGGGAGGTAAAAGTATTTAAAATTATTTTCCAACAAAATTGCATCGTGACTTACTTTATGTTTGGCTTTTACAGCACTGTCCCAAAGATGATCTTTTTTGAAAAAATATTTAAAGCCTTCATAATTGTTCTTAAGGGGCTCTCTTAATCCTCTGACAGCAAATCTTATTTTAAAACACTTAGCATAAAATCATCCTAACCAGTGATCTTTTTTTCACTTGATCTAATTTTCTTAGATTTTCTTTTGTCAGTATGATTTGATAGAAGCAATTCTTTGACATTGCTTTGGTAGACTTTATGAAATCCTATATTGTTTACATGTTTACATTGCTGTGTTTGATGGGGTGAATAGAAGTAGAGGCCAATGTTAGTATGAAAGTGTATTTCAGAGAATGGATACAGGTATTTGAAAGGCTGAGTCCCTTTGCTATTCACCTGAAACTATCACACCATTGTTTGTTAATTAGCTATTATTTTTCCATTGCTAAATTATGTCTGGACTCTGTGACCTCATGGACTGTAGCACACCAGGCTTCCCTGTACTTTCATTATACCTCAATATAAAATAAAAAGTTAAAAAAAGAAGGTACAGCAGTGTTAAATTGGATGTATGTTTCAGTAGTGACTAATTTGATGATGATGATGAAATGGTGATTATTCCTTTTGCCTTGATTCTTTGAATCAAAATTTTGTCTGGGAGATTAATCCATGATGTTGGATATAACTATAATTTATTTTCACTTTTTTTTTAATGATCTAATAAACTTTGTTATTTTTTTTTTAATTTTTTTTTCATCTCAGGTGTACATGAGTTCCCAATCTTGAACCCACCCCCCACCTCCCACTCCACATCAACTCTCTGGATCATCCCCGTGCACCAGTCCCAAGCATCCTGTATCCTGAACCAAATATAGACCGATGATTCGTTTCCCACACGACAGCACACATGTTTCAGTGCCATTCTCTCAAACCTTCCCCCCCTCTCCTTCTCCCTCAAAGTCCAAATGTCCATTCCATGCATCTGTGTCTCTTTTGCTATCTCGTAAACAGGGTTATCTTCACCATGTTTCTAGATTCCATAAATATGAGTTAGTATACTGTATTGGTGCTTTTCTTTCTGGCTTACTTCACTCTGTATAATTGGCTGTTTTCACTTTTATGTAGTATTCTTTTGTATCAGTATACCACATTTTATTCATTCTACCAAATACCTTTTTTCATTTTTCCTGTTTGATGCTTCCTGAATGCTTAGCATATAAAGGCTAAATTCTTTTTATTGTTTCTTTTATTTCTTCCTGCTTTGTCCTCTATTTCCAGCACTCCTATTAGGCATATTTTAGAAGCTTTGGCTTGATTCTCTATTTCTTAATTTTAAAAGAAATTATCAAGACAGAGATGAAATAAATGGATACTATGGGGGGTAAAAATTAACTTCCAGCACTTCCTTTGCATTTTAATTTTACCAATCACATTTTAAATTTTCAATTGGTTTTCACATTTGTAATATAGTTTCAACCTCTTTTGAGGAGATTATTTATAATTAGTGGAAATTTTCTTCTTTTGCCTGAATTATGTGTTTCACAGATGCCATTTTTATGTTTAGTCTTATACTTTATTGCATTTGAGAGGCAACAAGACTTAGAGCTTTAAAGCATAAACATTGGAGTGAGACTGCTGGATTTGAATTCTTCCTCTGTTGTTTGTACAATTATTTAACCTCTAGAAACTAGTTCCTTCCTAAACAAAATGGACTCAATTCTAGTGTCTACCTCCTAGAGATGTTGTAAAAATTAAATGAAATAATTTCTGTGTATCCAAACTGGAAATGTTTGCTATTAATACTTAGTAAGCACTTAATAAATGTTAGCTATTATTACTCTATGTCAGGTGCACTGTCCTAGTTTCTAGACATATAAAACTGAAGCAGACTTGCACCATTCACTCAAAAACTTAAGACTTGATATTATTTGTCAAGTCTAGCATTCATCTTCTGTTTCAGTAGGACTGATGGTACATATTAAATAACCATAGTGTTCAAATTTGGGGTACATTCTCAGTGGTTTTATTAGCTGATTGAGCATTAAAATATAAGCTGAGACTGAAACAACAAGAGTCTCACTGCTTATTCTGTACTTATCACTCTACTTGGAGGGCTTCCTAGGTGGTGCTAGTGGTAAAGAACCTGCTTGCCAATGCAGGAGACACAGGAGACCCAGGTTCAGTTCCTGGGTTGGGAAGATCCCCTGGAGGAGGGTATGGCAACCCACTTCAGTATTCTTGCCTGGAGAATCCTACGGACAGCCTGGTGGGCTACAGTCCATAGGGTCCAAAGAGTCAGACACAACTGAAGCAATTTAGCATGCAAGCACACCCTGTACCTGGAAAGGGTGGACAAACCTGAGGACATTCATGTGGAGGTGCCAACAAGGAGGAGTGTAAATGATGAAGCAAGGCATGGGTGGTATTCTAGAGGCGTTAGGTGTGATACAAGTAGTTATAATGTGGAATTATTTGTTGTTGTTCAGTCATTAAGACATGTCCAACTCTTTATGGCCCCATGGACTCCTCTGCCCTCCACAATCTCCCAGAGTTTGCTCAAATTCATGTCTGTTGAGTTGGTGATGTGGAATAGAAGATGACAAAAAAAAAAAGGCAGACTGACTAGAGCTGTGGCTTATAACTGGAGGGCCATATGGTTGGTTAAGTGTGGAGATTGGTGTACACCACAGAGGTCTTACAAGATTAGCAAAAGACTTTGCTCATTATCCTGTAATGGTCAGAACATAGCTGACATTTTTGAGCAGGAGAGTAATATGATATACAAAGGTATTTTTGGCTTTGGTAGTTTTAATTTTTGTCTCTATGTAGAAGATACAAATGTTCTCAGTGTTTTGGACAACTCAAAAAATTTTTTTTCTGAGCTATGTCTAATCCAAACTCAAAAAAAGTTTTGTAAGACATCATGCCTTTTGGCCTTATTTTTTTCTTTTAATGTTTACATATATCATTTTTGAGAGATTCCAAAGTTTTATGAAAACAGGAATGCTGGTTATAACAGTTCCAAAGGTATGCAAATCCAAATATGAAATAATTGAGAGTAATGAGAAATTAAGATTGCAAGGTTCATTCTTCAATTGTAGGAGGAAAATTAAAGGTAAACCACATAGCAAAGTTCAAAATAAAACATGTATAGGCATTCAAGTCCTTGCAGGCTTATAAATTGCCTGGTATGCCTATAACTACTTTGCTATTATGTGGCCAAAACACAAGGGACTTCAGGATGTGTATTTACGAACTGATTCCCCAACAGATAACTGCACTATGCCGAAATGCTATTGCTATGTCAATGATTGTACTTCTTGTTTCAAAAATTTTCCATTTTTCAATCTAATTAACTTAGAATGTCTCTAACGTGATTTACAAAGAATTTTATATTTATATTTTGCAATCAGCATTTGACTGGCGCTCAGGTTTGAGACATGCACTACAATGTGTAAACATTTTGTAAGATAATAAATAGCTTCTAAATGTTTTATGATTGCCTGTTCCCTGCTAATTGGTCATGGATTGAAATTCCCCATTGTTTAATTTTTTTTAATTTGTGGGAAATTTGTATAAATGACTATGTGGGACTTCATATCACAGCTGTTGTCATTTAAAGTTTGGACAGCATCATTACAAATGAAGCCCTGCTGTGAAATCAAAGTCAAAAGGCATCTTGGCATCCCAATCATTTCCTTAGGAGAAGATTACAGCTCAAGTCTGTTGAACTTTATTGCCTTGGGCCTCATGACAGTCTTCAGAAACATGCAAGGCATTTCTGTTAAAGAAACTCAGATGTGCTAGGACACAGGGGATGGCATTCTTGCACATAACAGTGTCCTAAGCAAGAAAATGAGGAATAAGTGAGGAAGAAAAAAAATGATTCACACTTTTTGCCGTATTCTGGGATTACAAAATCCATGGAGATGACAGAACAGGAAAAGGATGTGGTGTTTTCCTACATGGCCTCTGTATTTTTTCCAGTTTACTGAAGTATAATCAACAAGTAAATTTGTAATGTATTTAAAGTGTGCACCATGATGATGATTTAAAATTCCATACATTGTAAAAGGATTACCACAATCGAATTAATTAACACATCCATCACCTTGTAGATTTTCCTTTCTGGGGAGGGTGAGAATACTTAAATTCTACTTTCTTAGCAAATTTTAATTATATAGTAGTATTATCAACTATAGTCACTATGTTATACATTAGATTCTCAAACCTTATTCATCTTATGTGTACTCTTTTACCACCATCTTCCCGTTTCTCCCATACCCCAGCCCCTGGCAACCACCATTCTACTCTTTCTTAGTTCTACTTTATTTTAAGACTACACCTATAAGTGATACCATGCAGTATTTCTCTTTCTTTGCCTGGTTTATTTAACTTAATCATAATACCCTCTACGTTCATCCATGTTGTTCCAAGTGGCAGGATTTTTTTTCTTTATACTTAAGTTCAGTCGCTCAGTCATGTCCGACTCTTTGCGACCCCATGAATCGCAGCACGCCAGGCCTCCCTGTCCATCACCAACTCCCAGAGTTCACTCAGACTCACGTCCATCGAGTCAGTGATGCCATCCAGCCATCTCATCCTCTGTCATCCTCTTCTCCTCCTGCCCCCAATCCCTCCCAGGATCAAAGTCTTTTCCAATGAGTCAACTCTTTGCATGAGTTGGCCAAAGTACTGGAGCTTCAGCTTTAGCATCATTCCTTCCAAAGAAATCCCAGGGCCGATCTCCTTCAGAATGGACTGGTTGGATCTCCTTGCAGTCCAAGGGANGTATTATGGCCATTTTAACAATATTAATTCTTTTGATCTAAGAGCATGGAATATCTTCCCATTTCTTTGAATCATTTTCAGTTTCCTTTATCAGTGGTTTCTAGTTTTCAGGATGTATAGTTTCTTTTTAATTTAAAAAAATAATTATGTATATACTTACCCTTCTCATAACAGTAGAGTATTTTATTGGCCCAGATTAAACACGTCTCTCTTTTAGAGCTTTGCTTAGACTAAAAGATGTACCACTTTTGACATGATCTATATGAGATCTTTGGGAATTTGTTACACCACGGCCACCATAAATTTAGAGGGTTTTTTTTTTTTCCTCTTCAGTTCTTTCACACCTTTTTCTGCTTTAAGAAACTTGTATTTAATGTGTCTTTAACTTATGAAGCCTTTCTTGAAGGTAGTACCTTAATAGCTAGGTTTAAATTATTAAGGTTACTTTTATGGTAAAAAATAGTAATTTTTACATTTTATTACATTCATTGTTTATATGGTGCTTTCATTCTCAGTTCAGAAGACATTTTTTAGGTATGCCAAATACTGTGCTTATGTTTGTTGCTGAGTTACAGGTGAATAACATGCTCCTTACCCTCAAGAAACATACTGTCTAATGTTATATCTTTTAATTAACTACTGACAGAGGAAGTCTTTCACAGTTATTGAATAACATTGAGCTACTCTTTGTTTACGTGCTGCTGCTGCTACTGCTGCTAAGTCGCTTCAGTCGTGTCCGACTCTGTGCGACCCCATAGACACCAGCCCACCAGGCTCCCCCGTCCCTGGGATTCTCCAGGCAAGAACACTGGAGTGGGTTGCCACTGCCTTCTCCAACACATGAAAGTGAGAAGTGAAAGTGAAGTTGCTCAGTCATGTCCGACTCTTAGCGACCCCATGGACTGCAGCCCACTAGCCGCCTCCGTCCATGGGATTTTCCAGGCAAGAGTACTGGAGTGGGGTGCCATTGCCTTCTCCCTTTGTTTACTTAGGTCCTTTTTATTCAAAGATCATGTTAAATGAAGAACCATGTAACATGGTAGCAACAATAAAGGCTATGAACCACCATTTAATACCTTCTCCTCAGTGACCTATGTACCTTAGACTTGAAAGTGAAAGTGTTAGTCACTCTCTTTGAGACCCCCCTGGACTGTAGCCTGCTGGGCTCCTCTGTCCATGGAATTCTCTAGGCAAAAATACTGGAGTAGATTGCCATTCCCTTCTCCAGAGGCTCTTCCCGACTCAGGGATGGAACCTGGATCTCCTGCATTGCAGGTGGATTCTTTACTGTCTGAGTGACCAGGGAAGCCCCACCTTAGAGTTATGCTGTTGAAATTCTTAATAACCCACGTAATCTGGAGAGAGTCCTATCAAAGTATGACAAATCCCTCTCATTACTTCTGTGAAGCACATCTGTTCATTACTGGTACTCAAAATGACTCACAGGAGAGATGACCCTTTCTCCTTTGGCACCAGTTGTGGTTTATGTTTACCCAAGGAGAAAAAGCGGCACCCTATTTACGTTAAATTCAAGTACCATAAAGTGTTGCCTTCCCAAATTCCAAAGATTTCCCACTGTGGATGGCACTTTGAGAATGTTTTATTGATTGAGTTAGGTCTCATTCAGCATAAAAGCATTACTCAGGCTCTCATTCTCAGTAGAAGTAGATTTCTTCTTCAAAATTCTAGTTTCATTTAGTACATAAAAGTGTCTTTTCTAAAATCTAATCACATGGAAGATTTATTTTTATTACTAGATTTATTGAGGTATAACTTAAATACCATGAATATCCACTCCTTTTAAGTTTCATTTCAGTGACTTTTAGTATACTTTCAGCATTGTATACTGAAACAATATTTAGAACATTTCCATCACCCCCAAAAGAAATCTCATGCCCATTTAGGCACTCTCCATTCTCTGGCAACTACTAATATACTTTCTGTCTCTATAAATTTGCCTTTTCTGCATAGTTTATATAAATGGAATCATATATATATTCTTTTATGTCTGACTTTTTAAAATATAAATTTATTTTAATTGGATGATAATTACTTTACAATATTGTATTGGTTTTGCCATACATCAACATGAATCCGCCACAGGTATACACATGTTCCCCATCCTGAAGCCCCCTCCCACCTCCCTCCTCGTACCATCCCTCTGGTGTATTTGAAGTTCACCTATGGTTTTTTGAAGATTTCTTTAGGGCTGTTAATTATTAATGAAAAAAAGTTTCACACCCTGAGTGCTTATGTCACCATCTGTAATTTTTACTTTGTATCAAATTACACCTGAATAATAATTCAAATTGTTGAATTCAATAATTCAAAGTATTGAATTAAAATTCAAATATAATATATAATTATCTTTTAGTAAATACATTAGGAAAACATATGAGATGTAAAGCATGATTTCTCAATTTGAAGAAATGTATTTCACATTTCTGTCTACATTTTATGGGTTTTTTTATATTTCCATTGCTAAATTTTAACTTTTTCTGCTAGCTTATCTCACTAAATAAAATTTGAGACCTAGATATCATTTCTATTTCAAAATATAAAAGCCCAAAGCAAGTATATTCAGCATGATGTGATAGGAAAATATGAAAAATATAATTTGTATAAACCTAGGTTACCTAATCAATCAGAGAAGCAGAAAGTTAACATCAAAGCATGAAAAAAATGTCAGAATTTTCTGTTTCATCTCCTGAACAATGATCTTCCTGCCACCAGACTCTAACAGTAATTCTGTCCCCCAACACCTGGCCCCAAAATAAGTGAACTAAAATCTATAATCAGTATGTTTCATATCAAAGCTTGATATCTATTATGTAAGCCTGTGCACCTAACAGAATAGTAAAGAACAGAAGTCCAAAGGAACGTGATAGGAGTAATAACATTTGCTGAATTTTTGCTATGTACAAGATCCTACATTTGGTTTACTATACCTAATCCAAGTCAGTGAGTATTATCATTTCCATTTTAAGACAAAAGAAACTATGTCTTAGAGAGAATCTGTACCACTGGGCCAATATGTGGCAGAGCTGGAACTCAAATGCAGGTCTACTTGACTCCAAAGTCTCGTACTCTAACTGTGATAGGATTCCCCACGTGAGTCCCAGTTATGTAGCATACTCTTGGAGCTTTTTTGTCTCTTTGCTTAGAGATGTTGAACTGGCATCACTCCTACCTCCTCGTTCCTTCAGCCATTTTCATCCATATATCCAGCAAGGATATTTCATTAAGCTTTGGCTTGGAGGATGCAAAAGTTAGGAAGTACTGATTGTTTGTTTGTTATGGTTAATTTAAGAAATAACTGTCCCACGACATTATTTATAAATCTCTAACTTCCACATATTTCTAATACAAAGCATACTAGTATACAGGATCATACCAGATGCATTTTGCATTTCTTTTACTTTAGAATTTACTTGAATAACTAACTGACTTTGCCTCTTAGTAATTAATATGGACTCTACTTTTCCCACAGTAATACAGCAGCTTCTAACGGATGGAAGATTGCTGCTGGAAGAAAAATCTTTTCGTCATAAAAAATAGATATTTCATCAGTCTTCATTTTTCTGCCTTTGGTACATGACAAGAGAGTTTCTTAAAAATCTACAAAATATGAAAAGAATTTTGTTTTCTTAGACTTCATGATCTGGATACACTGCATTTCCTATAACAGATCTCAAAGGATTACATTTTTGGCCCAAAAAAGGAGAGAGATGATAAAGGGTCTTTTTTCACCTTTTTTTTCTGCTGTAAAATCACATACTAATCTTAAAAATAAGTCAGCAGAAAAACAATTCAGAGTGAAGACAGGCATCAACACTGGGCTGAATCCAAATTTGGCCTGGAAAAGATATGAATATGTTTATTATAGCAGATGCTTCCAGTATAGCAGAATTTTAGAATGGCCAGAAAAATAGTATCTTGCTTTTACTTCTTCTTCCTTCTTCTTTTCTTTAGGACATCATAGCATTCCTTCCTCCTCCTGCCTCTCAACACAATCTCTTCTTGCTCCTCTTAACTCTTTCTTTCCAGTTTTACATAGCTGCTCCTTTCTCCTGGTCCTCCTGAAAAGCCTCTATAATTATATAACCAGTTTGGAATTACTATTTTTTATTATTGTTATTGTTTAGTCACTTAAGTCATGTCCAACTCTTTTTCGACCCCATGGACTGTAGTCTGCCAAGCTCCTCTGTCCATGGGATTTTCCAGGCAAGAGTACTATTGTGGGTTGCCATTCCCTCTCCAAAGGATCTTCCTGACCCAAGGATGAAACCTTGGTCTCCTGCATTGGCAGGCAGATTCTTTACCATTGAGCCACCAGGAAAGCCTTGTTTTTTATTAATACTAGTTTAATATTCACAGTTTAATGATGCAAGGCAATTATAGAATAATTACTCAAAAGCTTGAGAGTGGATATTATTATTGTGTTTTCTAGTGAAGATTTAATAAATACTTATGAAGCATTTTTCTTGACTGTTCAACCTTTTCATATTATGTTCAGAGGTTGGCGGCCCTTTTGTTCATTCTTCAGGAAATAAGACAGCCTACTAATACAATTGAATTTAACAGACATTGAATACTTACTACCGTGTCCCAAATGTTAGTAATACATGGTGAACAGTCATGGTTTCTACCCTTAAAGAGCACACACTTATAGAAAAGACAGATTAGTAAAATAAATTACAGTGTAACTGTTCTAAAACAGGTATAAGTACAATACATTAATTCCTGGTGCAGCAAGGAACACTACAAATGAATTATTGACATTTGTGCCTTGAAAGACAAATAGGCATTTGTCTCACAGGTGGTGATGACGTGAGAAGTGGGTGGGCTGGGAAGACATAAATATTACAGGCAGAGACGATACCATGAATCGCTTATTGGGAATTATGGCTATAGAGGTGGAGGCACAAAGGCAAGGTAATTGGTGGCTATTCTGTGAAGGGCTTTGTGTGCCATGTTAAGTAATTTGAATGATGTTGTATAAATAACAGATTTTTTTACTCCTGTGCTCATAATTTTTTTAAAGGTTTAAACAAACTAATAGCAAAAACAAGATTTGAAGGAACATAGTTACTTGTAAATATAAAGTTACTTTAACCACTTTGGTAGAAAGTTTTATTTCAACAAAATCTCTGAGTGTCTGTTTTGTGTAAAACTCTGTCCTATAAATTGTGTGAGTTGCAAAAACGCGTAAGACTTGCTTTCTGTTTTCCATCGATCATCTAGTAGGATAGATAGGCATGCAAATGACTAGCACAAGTAGACTAGAAAGAAACAAAGTGAACTGTTAGACTGAGTAGGAGCGTGTCAAGGATTCAGGAGACTAACCTATTATTTATTTTTTAAAATCCTCTATGATCTCCCTTACCCAATGATGCCATGATCTGCGGGAATCTGTCTGCTCTGCCTCCCTTTCGCTTTGGGTTCAGGTTTTGCTATGTGTGAGTTTTGTCCCCTCCCTCACATGGGGGCCTTCTCCCTCAGGCTTTCTAATTAGTTTTCCATGCTTTCCAGGGTGTAATTGTCCTTCTGTCCTAATTTCCTCTTTTCAGAACCCCTTTCTGCTATTTCTTCCGCTTCATTCAGCCTTAGAGCACCCTTCAACATTAATACACGTGAAAGCCGCACAAATCAAGACACTTTCATAATGCTGTAGAGAAGGTTCCTCGCAGACGGTAATTCGTTACCAGTGATTAGCCTTCAACCTCAAGATTTGTTACCAAGATTCAGTCAGAACTGTTCACTGCACTCATTCTCTGAGAAATATCCACCTTGGAGGAGGGACCTGGTGTTTCTTCCATTATTATTGTATAACAAAGTCGAGTTTGAAATACAAACTACCATTCAAAGTGGAGGTCCAACCAGGTGCTTCGGAACAGAAGATGGTCTGACTTTACTCTCTTTGTTTATGTATATATATGTGTATAGTTCTGGAATTTGATCCCGTAAATGAGAGTCTGTTGTAGTAAAAGGTTAGGAGAACATGATGTGAATACAATTATTGTAACAGGTGTTCAGTGTACTAAGAAAAGATCAGAATCTTGGTTACATAAAATCCTCAGCTAAATGCCAGAAATTTTGCTTATGTGCTTTGAGGGAATAGCCTGACTTTAAAAGGAGAGTTATAAATGCAGATTTAAAATATGTATGTGGAATGGATTAGACACTATTTATTTAAATATTCATAAAAGATTCTATATAATCATAGTGTATAATTACTTGTTTTTACTCCACTTAGTTTCCTGGCTAATACTGGTTGATTTATTTGTTTAATTTGGCTCACGCCAAACTGAATATTACATGTAACCTCCTTATTTGTGTGTGATCTAGACCAAACTGCAGAAATTGTCTGTGTATTTCCCCAGTGTCACTAGGGCCCAATTTAACTGAATGATAGATTAGGAACAATGATACCAGTAAGACCCTGTGTATAATCTGTCTGTTGAATATGACAGGCATTAATGTTAATTTTGCGTATCTATTATAGCTATTGGTTATTGAAAGAGAATAAGTAAAAGAATAATAAAAGTCATAATTACTTTTATTGAGTACTTCTGACCTACCAGGAACTAACTAAATGTTTTTTATATGTATAGGATAATAGTCTGTATTAACTATTATTATTCCCATTCTTTGAATATTATTATGCTATTTTTAAAAATTCATTTTAACAACACATGGTCAGACTTCTTGTCATCTAAAATTTGAGCTTGTCTGAAACTCAGATATCTAGATTTTAGAAAACAAGGTGAAAGCTCATGAAATAATTTTTTTCTTTCATGAGTTTTCTAATACTTGATAGTTTTTATTTATATACAAAATTCACTCTGAAATTTTTAAAATTTACCCACAAAGAGACCTCCCTGGCAGTCCGTTGGTTAGGACTCCACACTTCCATTGTAGTGGTCACAAATTCGATCCCTGGTCAGGGAGCTAAGATCCCACATGCTCCAGAGCACAGCCCCGAAATTTTTTTTAATTTATCCACAAAGATATTTTCAGAGTTAAAAAAGCAATCTATATTCAAAGCCATTTAACTTGTTAAATCTCAGAAAAGATTTTTATTATTTCAATAATTCATTACTACTATGTATTATATGTATCATGTAATATGTTAAGGGCTTCCCCAGTGACTCAGCAATGAAGAATCCATCTACAATGCAGGAGACAAGAATTCAATCCCTGGGTCGAGAAGATCCCCTCAAGGAGGAAATGGCAACCCACTCCAGTATTCCTGCCTGAAAAATCCCATGGGCAGAGGAGCCTGGCAGGCTGAATCCAAAGGATCTTGGAGTCAGATATGACTGAGCAACTGAACACAGACACACAAGTGTGATATGTTATATTTTTACTGAAGTATAATTGATTTGCAATAGTATGTTTCAGGTACACAACAAAGTGGTTTGGTTTTTATACATATATAAAATATATATTCTTTTTCAGATTCTTTTCCATTATAGGTTATTATAAGATGTTGAATATAGTTCCCTGTGCTATATAGCTTTACAGTAAATCCTTGTTGTTTATCTATTTTATATATAGTAATGTGTATCTGTTAATCTCATACTCTTTAATTTATCCCTCTCCCATTTCCCTTTGGTAACCGTAAATTTGTTTTGTCTGTGGGTCTCTTTGACTATGCCAAAGCCTTTGACTGTGTGGATCACAATAAACTGTGGAAAATTCTGAGAGATGGGNCATTTTTAAAAATGTTTATATCCCCCAAATTGAGAAGTGAGCTATCCAGACTCAATGAACTTGGTGAGGAGGGGTTGGGAATGGGAAAGGAGTGTGAGGACATAATTGTGAATTATATAGGCCTGAACTAGACAGGATATTCATGGGCAGCATGAGGACTGGAAGAAAACATTAGACTATAGATTTTATATCATTTAAAGAATATTTCACTTTTTAAAATAATGCAGTTAGAAGTGCATGAACTACTTTGGAGTATTGACATCATGCATAGTAACAGGAAGTAATTATAATATTTCAATATCTAGGTCTCAAAAGTTCTGGTTTATATATTGACCACCTTAGGGTATTTCCATGAAATGTTTGGAATATGTTTACATGATTGAATATATAACTTATTTTGTTAGGTTTTATTTTACTATTACCAAAAATAATTGGAGCACAGTGGTTAATTAATTTACCTCAAAAGGACACATGGGAGAGAGAGCCTAAGGGGAAAGTCAGGAACTGAACACAGGTGGCAGTGCCTCTCATAGGCCTTGAGACTCTCTAGGCCAGGATTCTTAAGAGCATGTGTATTTTGCAAACCCAAAGCTCTACGACAAACACTTGTCCTCATTTCAGTTCTACTCCAGGAAAAGTGAGATCTACAATCTTGGGATAAGGAACAAGTGTGCCACAAAAGCTATAAGATGAAAATGCTAATAGGGTTAGAGAGTTAGCTCTCTACTTATAAGAGCAGTGAGAACGCTAAGGCAGTACCGTAGAAATCCCTAACCCCTACCCACTTCCCTTTTGTTTCTTTTTACAATCAAGATTTCCTTTGAAGGAAAGCTAAAAGTACATGTTTAAAAAGGGTTTGAAACCCATCCCTATCTTTAAATGGTCCAGAACATTTTACCAAAATTTTATTCCCAAGCATTTATTTCTCTAGATGAGCTCTAATCCTTTTTCCTGGATCTACGACTCAACTCTGCTGCTCATTAGAATCACCGGGAGTGCTTTTAAAGACTAGACATAAAACTGTCAAAGTTGAAACCAAAATCTCTGGAGCTGAAACCTGGACATAGGTGTCTTAACAGTTCCACAGTTGAACTGAGAGGTGTTTAAAGGTCCTAAAACCCTGAGAATCTGTCATTAACTCCAGTGAAAATATTGGTGATGTCTAATATACCTTAAGAACATACTTTACAAGTAAACAGTCTTTGTAAAGACATTATTCCTCCATGCCAAGGGGAAAAAATCTGAGATTTTAGGGTCCAAAAAATAGCTTCAAAGCTTTTTTTCAGATCTGTATGTTTAAAATTCTAAGAAACAAGTTAATTAAAAATGGAGAACACCTATTTTAATTCATTGCACCTACTGAATCAAATCACAAAGTATTTATTCAGCTCTTTCTTTGTGTTCAGAATCCTTTGGTAGGCTAAGTGAGGAGCCTCAACATAGAAGATCTGCCCTCTATCTTTGAGGAACTTGTGATATATTATTATTGAGCTGGGAAAAAANTTTTTTCAGATCTGTATGTTTAAAATTCTAAGAAACAAGTTAATTAAAAATGGAGAACACCTATTTTAATTCATTGCACCTACTGAATCAAATCACAAAGTATTTATTCAGCTCTTTCTTTGTGTTCAGAATCCTTTGGTAGGCTAAGTGAGGAGCCTCAACATAGAAGATCTGCCCTCTATCTTTGAGGAACTTGTGATATATTATTATTGAGCTGGGAAAAAAGAGCTTATGCAGTAGTAATATCTAATATTGTTTGAATACTTCCTGGGTACCATAATACTGTTTTAAGCATCTTCCATATACCATGCCATTTATTTTAATTCTCAACATCCTAACTTTGAAAGACTATGAGATTTAAAACCCTATTTACATATTGATTTATCAGATAAGGAAAATAAATCTCAGAAAAAATACGTAATTTACTCAAAGTTATTTAAACTCAGATATTCTGAGTTAACGGGGAGGAATATCAATAACCTCAGATATGCAGATGACACCACATGACACCACTCTTACAGTAGATAGCAAAGAGGAATTAAAGAGCCTTTTGATGCAGGTGAAAGAGGAGAGTGAAAAAGCTGGCTTAAAACTCAACATTCAGAAACTAAGATCATGGCATCCGGTCCCATCACTTCATGGCAAATAGATGGGGAAACAATGAAAACAGTGACAGACTTTATTTTCCTGGGCTCCAAAATCACTGCAGATGGTGACTGCAGCCATGAAATTAAAAGGTACTTGCTCCTTGGAAGAAAAGCAGTGACAAGGCTACACAGCACATTGAAAAGTAGAGACATTACTTTGCCTACAAAGGTCTGTATAGTCAAAGCTATGTGTTTTCCAGTTGTCATGTACAGATGTGAGAGCTGGACAGTAAAAAAGGCTGAGCGCCAAAGAATTGATGCCTTGGAACTGTGGTGTTGGAGAAGACTCTTGAGAGTCTCTTGGACTGCAAGGAAATCAAACCAGTCAATCAACCCTGAATATTCACTGGAAGGACTGATGCTGAAGCTGAAGCTCTGATATTTTGGGCACCTGATGCAAAGAAATGACTCATTTGAAAAGACGCTGATGCTGGGAAAGATTGAAGGCAGGAGGAGAAGGGGATGACAGAAGATGAGATGGTTGGATGTCATCACCAACTCAATGGACATGAGTTTGAGAAAACTTCGGGAGTTAGTGATGGACAGGGAAGCCTGGCATGCTGCAGACCACAGGGGCACAAAGAGTTGGACACAACTGAGCAACTGAATAACAACAACAATTTCTGAGTCCAAAACCCATTCTTCTAAGCATTCAGTTCAGTTCAGTTCAGTCGCTCAGTCGTGTCCAACTCTTTGCCACCCCATGAATTGCAACACACCAGGCCTCCCTGCCCATTACCAACTCCCAGAGTTCACCCAAACTCACCCCCATCGAGTCAGTGATGCCATCCAGCCATCTCATCCTCTGTCGTCCCCTTCTTCTCCTGCCCCCAATCCCTCCCAGCATCAGAGTCTTCTCCAGTGAGTCAACTCTTCGCATGAGGTGGCCAAAGTATTGGAG